>JANTEX010228590.1:0-19829 GCA_024741295.1 Macrocera vittata
GGTCAGGATAATTAGAAAAAATATAAAATTTACTGAAGACAGGCTAGGCTTTTCATTTAATCGCACTGAAAATCAACCGAGAGATTTTCATGTTTTGATCCAAGATTGAAATTGGCAGGCTTGTAACTCAGCCATAACGTTTACGCTCTTCCTTCGCTTGCATTTTCTGTTTTAAACTTCATTCATTTTTTTTTCATCGGTATTCCTTTGTCGTTTTTATTGTTCGTCCCTTTTCTTTTTTTTTCCGTTTCTATCCCTTTCATTTCCTTTTCGTATTTTTCTTTCCATTACGCTTCTTTCTTTCCTCTCCATTCAATTATTTTCTGATTTTTTCCTTTAATCTATTTTTTCTCTCTCTTTCTTTACTTTTCTTTTTATATCCTTTCTTCTCGGTTCCTTTCTTTTTCATTCACTTATTATCTTTTCCTATCCTTTATTTTCCTAATTTTTCTGAAAATGACAGCGGCACAAACTTCGACACGAGCTTTGTACTGATATTAGACGAAATGCGAATAAAATCGGTACTGGAATACGATGTGAAAAAAGACGTATTACATTGCTTTACGGATTACGGCGAATTAGGGCGAGAAAACCCTTGGCCACGCATGCCCTGGTGTTAACATTAAGAGGACTCAACAAGAAATGGAAGCAAACAGTATATTGTTACATAGGAACGGTCACTGGTAAACAATAGTCTAAAATACATAAGATAAACATCCGAAAAGTTCATGCAATCGGTTTTAGAATTGTTGATGTCACAGGAGATCAGGGAAGCAACATCTGGCAGGCTCATCGATTGCTCGGTGCATCAAAAGATAAATTATATATTGATTTTAAAGGAACCAGAATATTTTTACCTTTCGATGTTCACCATTTGTTGAAAAGCGTTCGAAACACGTTGCACAATAAAGAAAGAGCAAAAAAACCACAGCAATATTCAAATAGGCGGAAACATTGTGTAATGGGAAGTGTTAGAAACTGTATATAATTACGAAAAAGAAAATACCTTTCGGTTATTATTTATACTGACACCGAAACACATTTATCCAAACAGTTTTGATGGGCTCTCCGTTAAATTGGCAATGCAGATATTAAGTCACAATGTAGCAACAGGATGTACGCTGCTATTGACGAAGGCTGCTTCAAAACAGATGCTGATATGCGTCTGAGAGATGTGTACGAAATCACTGAAGAGAAACCCGAAATTGAAGTGGAAGCATTGCAGCGAGTACAAAATGACATAGGATTAACTAATTCGAACGGTCGTTTCAACTATCAGGTACCAAAATGTTGGAATTGCGACATATTAACATTTGAATAAGGATTGCCTTGAAAGAAAGCTATAAGTTTATACCTGCGGCAAAGTCGGGTTTATGGACATTTCATGTCCCAACTGCTCGGGAAGTGGACCAGTGAATCCTGCAGCAAGACGGGTTGCGCTGGGTCCAATCCGCCAACCTCCGTCCTAGTATATAAAAATCGCACCCAAACAACCAAAACATGCAAAGCGGTGTCTGAAGTTAAAATGAAAGTTAATGCCATACTCAAAGTAAGGGCAGCTATCACAAACATCAATAATTGTTCATTCCATTGACACAGGTATGGCGACACTTATCGGGCAAGACTATATATCGTCTCTCCATACATTCAAAAAGATATAAGCGCCGAAAATTCCGACTATTAAGTCTTGGTGTAAGTTACGCATGTCCAGGTATTGAGCGGAACGATCGCTTCGTAGCAGTGAGAAAACCATCAGGTAAAATACGGATATGTCTAGATGCTCGAAAGCTAACTGTCACTGTTTAAGACACGTACCCCTCACCACAAATAAATCGATTTTTCACCCAATTGGGCAACACAAAATATTTATCGACTATTGACTTATCGGACGCGTTCTTGCAGGTTCCACTTGATATCGAACTTGTCCTAAAACCGCATCTATTAACGGGAGAGGTCAATTCACGTACGCTAGAATGCCGTTTGGACTCTGCAACAGAGCAGCAACGTTAGGTCGACTGTTAGACAAAGTTATCGGGAGCGATCTCAAACCAGATGTCTTTTTATACCTGGACGACATCATAATCGTAACGGGAACATTTTATCTTCATCAGGAGGTGTTGACAGACGTAGCGAATCGGCTGAAAAACGCTGGATTGACTATTAGTTCAAAAAAATCAAGATTTTGCATGGAAGAGCTGAAGTATTTGGGATATATTGTAAATAGTGAGGGAATTCGGCATGAAGGATTAGCGGGATTTTGCGACCTTCACTGCGCCGTTAACCAATCTGAATCTAATCAAGAAAAAGGCAGGCAAAGTCGTTTGGAATGAAACAGCGCAAGTTTCATTTGATTTGATCTCGGAATGGGCGCAGTGCTCCCACATGGTGAAGGAGAAATGGAACGGGTCGTTTCATATCTCAGCCACTAACTAATAGCACAGGAAAGAAAGTACCAAACTATTGAGAGAGAATCTTTAGCGGTAACCACGGTTATCGAGAAGTTTTAGGTTAGAAGGTATCAAGTTCATGGTTGTAACAGATCATGCATCGTTGTTGTGGCTTCAGAATCTCAAGAATCCATCTAGTCGATTAGGGAGGTGGGCACTTCGTCTTCAACCATACAGCCACCATGTAGCAGTTGACCAATGCGAAACGCAATATCGAAGGGCGTTATGCAATATATGAAAGATCATATATTTCATACACTCGGCGTCCCGAACATCATTGTCAGTGACAATGGCCGATAGTTCACTTCCGAAATGTTTCTGAAATTCCTAGAAGTGTATGGCGTAAAGCTATGGCTTACGTCCAGATATCATCCACAAGCCTATGCATGTGAGGCGGCTAACAAGACGGTGGGTTCTCTATCGTTATGTCGTTTTATAATGTCGTTGACCGCTTCATAAGTGGCGTTCAGCCTTTGCCATTGACATCGAATGAATGTCTGCACGCATGTCGTTTTTATGTCTCGTATTTTATGGGATATCCTTAAGGCTTAATTTTATTTTTATTTTCTCTCCATTTAATTTCCTTTTCTTTTCTTTCGTTTGTTTGTTTTCTTTGTTTTTCCTTTCCTTTCTTTTTACTTTTCTTTCTTTTACTTACCCTTTCTTTTACTTTTCTTTTATTTTTATCTCTGTTACTACTCTTTTCTTTTCTTTATTTTCCTTTTTTTTCTTTCTCCTTCGTTTTCCTTTATTTTTTCCATCCTTGTCACTTTCCTATCCTTTCTTTTTCTTTCATTACTTTTTCGTCTACTTACATAAATTTCTTTCATTTCTTTTCCTATTTAATCATCTTCATTCGTTTCTATTTCTCTTATCCCATCTTTCTTTCCTTTTTGCATTCTTTTCATTTTCTTTACCTTACTTGCATTGCCTTTCTTTTAATTCCCTCTGCTTTCATTTAACTTGTTTTCCCTTCCTTTCCATTCTTTCCCTTTCTCTCATTTCCTTTCCTTTATTTTATTTTCTTTCTTTCCCTTTAGCTATCTTTTCTCACCTTACATTTCCTTTTGCTTACTTTTATTTTTTTAATTTTATTTTCTGTCTTTTTTCTTTCTTCTCCTCGCCTTGCCTTTCTTTCATTTCTTTTCCATATCTTTCCTTTCATCGCTTTTTCTTTCCTTTCCATTCATTTTCTCATCCTCCACCTTTGAAACCAGTATCCCTCCCACCTATTGACAGTTTATTTTAATGTCTCAAACCTTTCAAAGCTATTTCAATATAATAAATACCATTAACGAACCAAAATAAAAATAAAATAAATAAAAATGTGACATTAAAGAAACCAAATATCAAAGTTTCAATACACATCGAAAGCTTTATTTTAAACCTGATTATAATATGTACCGTATATGCACAGGCAATGCACCTACCATTCAACTTTCTTTACGTTCGGTTTACATTTATAAAACTAAAGGAAAACCAAGTAAAAATGCAGTCAATTTATTTTTCCTTTTTAACTACATAACATACTTACGTATTTTCTGACAAAAAAAAAAACAAAACAAAATAAGTTAAACTGGAAAACATGCTATTGAAGTCTACCTAAAATTGTATTATAATACAAGGCATAATATATAGAGTACGTGCTTGTGCAAGGGCTACATTCTTATTAACTGCATTATGTAATGGGTTAGATATATGCAGTATTATGTTGCATATATAGTCAAATTCAGCTAGAAAAAGTATATGCTACTTGACCATAAATAGTTGTGTCGATGTAACCGTGAAAAGTTTGATGAAAATTTCAATTTTTTTTTTCTGAAATCTTGTTCTAAACTTTAGCCTTAGTATGGCTAGACCAAATCTGAATTAATATTCATGCTGCGGCTGTGTAAAAAAATCACTACATCAATCATCAAATTTTGCGTTTCGACAAAAACCTTCAGCAGTCCGCTAGAACTAGAGTGTCGTTTTAGAAATAGAAATCTCTCAGACATAATTCTATATATATATGTATACCTATGTAGTAGTTTGCTTTGGAATAGAATGTACAATGAACAATTGAACAAGAAGGACATCCACACAAGAAAAATTACAAAATAGTTTGCCGCGAAACAATTTCAAAACAGAAAACAATTTTGATTCCACTGAGAGAACATTGCACATAGGTTCCGACAATAGTTCAACATCTCCGTTTGGCTGGACTATATCTTCAGCTTACCCTGTTTATAAATCGCTTTTTATGGGGAAATAAAATACCGGAAAGAAGATGTAATATGTGTTGTGTTTGTGTAGTATGTGTATATTGTCCGTGCATACACAGTGTGTAATGCAAAGTCCTAAACGAAAAATGTAAGCGATGTATTATGTATTGGCTTTTTTTGTTGTAGTTGAACACAATATGTATATGGTAGAGTTACGACAAAGAATATGGTTTGTAATTAGGTCAGAGTTGTTTGAAAGCACTATCGGTTAACATTATATGCTTTTGTGAAACAGCATTATCCGACGACAACGTACATGCAGCCAGATCTGATATTCCCGTGTACCTATAATGTATGTGTCCTGTGTTGTATATAGTACTCGTATGTATAGCTAGTTAGTTTGTACAGTACATACAATGTACCTTTATGTACTTTTATATTCCATTGCAGAATTATACCACACATTATTTTATACGATATAAATAGATGACTACTACTACAGAACTGAGGATAACGATATGGGTACCTATCCCCGAAGATATACTTGTACACACACTGAGATAATGTACATACATATAGAATATACATATGCATATACATGATACAATAACTTAACTATACTTCATATGTATACAAAATTTTCCAAAGGGAGAGCGACCAGAGAAAAAGTTTTTCAATTTTTCTGATACAAAAGTTGTGTCCATAAAATATATATATTCTATATATCGATCCCATACTATATATCTATCACCTTATGTGTATATAAATGTGTACCTTAATCAAAAAAGTTTTTCACATATTTTTTTCGCCATCATTGAAAATTGCTATCTGCGTGAGTGTCCTTTTTGTCATGATCCACAATTTAGTCTATGAATTAACATCGTTATATATACTACATACGGTAAATAATTATGATGAAGTAACTTTTATCTTGTCGAATTTGTGACGTTTTCGGATTGTCAATGTGATACAGGTTGTATGGCTACGGAATGGAAGTATCCCAAATGATTTAAACGAAAACGTCATTATATTGATTTGCGGAATCATGATATACACTTTTTAGTGTTTAGCATTTTTTCTTGTCCATTTCTTGAGATTATCAATAAAATTTTGTTGGTGGAAATATTTAATCTTAACTTCCCAACTCGGACATAAATATCTGTACTAAGGTTTTATGAGTTACATAACATGAATGCCAACTAGCAAAGAATCTTAACGAATAGTGTTTTTCAAGAACCTGTAGAAGTTATATTAGTTTCTCAAAAATTCGTCAAGAAGTTTCAAAAACGTTTGCAAACAATTACCAGAAAATCTAATTCGACTCCATCGTATTTTGAAACGTTTTTATTTTTTCTTTTATTATTTCTTCTTTATTGGATTTTTGGGTATTTGGTGTCCGGTGAGCATCCCACCCCAGTTTCCTGGCCCAGGCGTGCCCCCTATCACACAGCTCCGTAAATGATTCATGTTTGTTTGGTTTAGCATATATGTATGCTCTATATAGTCCAAAAAGGTATGTCTGGTTTTATCGTTTTTTTAAAATTTTTAAATTTTGAAATTTTTTAATATTTTTTAATATAATTTTTTAAATTTTTTAATATTTTATCTGAATATTTATCTAATTATTTATTAGTGTATATTAGATTAGTGTTTATTTGTTTAGTTTATTAGTTTATTTGTTTAAAAATTTATTAGTGTATATTAGATTAGTGTTTATTTGTTTAGTTTATTAGTTTATTTGTTTAAAATTTAGTATTGTTTGTCTATTTATTAGTTTATCTGTTTACAAATTTATTAGTTCCTTTGTTTATTTATTTATTTATTTGTCTGAGTATTAATTGTTAGTTGTTAGTTTACTTGTGTTAATTTGCTTGTTATCTAATTGTTTCTTTATTTTTTGTTATTATTTATTTAGTTATTTGTTATTCTTTTGTTTTTTATTTTTTATATTTTGTTTTATATTTTGTTTTATATTTTGTATTATCTTTTGTTTTATGTTTATTTTATAATTGTTTTGTTCATAATATTATTTTTATTTGTTCATTTGTTTATGTATTATTGATTATTGTTTGTTTATTAAGTTTATTTTAGTGTTTGTTTATTAAGTTTGTTTTATTTTATTATATTATTTTATTATACTGTTTTATTATATTATTTTATTAGTTTGTTTGTTTATTAATTTATTTATTTATCCATCCAATCTATTAGTTCCTTGGTTGTTTTTATATTATTTAATATTTCTGTTATTTATTTTTGTTTATTTATTATTATTTTTGTTCTTATTTTTTATTTGTTAATTATTTTTAGTAATTATTTTTAGGTTTTTGTTATTTTTTATATATTTTTTATTAATTTATTTTATTTTTTATTTTTTATTTTTTATTTATAAATTATTTTGTATTTTTTGTGTTTTTTGTGTTTTTTGAATTTTTTATATTTTTTATTTTTTATATTTTTATTTTATTTTTATTTTAGCATGATTGTGCGTGTTGTAGGAAGTCCGTCTATTGCAGGATTTTTTTGGGATTGGGAAGAGATTATGTGTTTTTAAAGTATGCTTACGTGTGATTTTTAGGTTATTTTAGTGCTTGTAGAAATGAACCTGTATTATCTTTGTGGAAAAAATTTTTTGTTAATTGTTTGTAGAAATGAACCTGTATTATCCTTGTAAAAATATTGTTAGTTGTTTGTAGAAGTAAACCTGTATTGTCCTTGTAAAAGAAGGAAAAGAAAAAGGTGTTATTGTTAAAATATTATTGATTTTTTGTCCGGCATTCAATGGGTTTATATGTAGTTTCGATATTTGCTTAGCCTTTGGTTTGTTAGTTGCGTTGCATTTTGGTTTTTGGGATGCAGGTAGAGTTAGGTTTAGGTTTATTTTGGTATTTGTTTTAGTATTTATTTTATTTTATTTCCTTCGGTAGAGGTTATATACGATGTAGGTCTGTGTTTTGTGCCGAGTATTGTCGGGTTAGATGTTTTATTATGGTTATAGTTTTCGGTAGGGGTTTTTTCGGAAAGTGGGCATTGGTAAGATCAGGTCCCTCCTTCGGAGTCTGATCCTTTTTCCTCCCCTGATGATGTCAGGAGGTAAGGTATCAGCTCCTTTCTTAGGCCATTTCGACTTTCGTCTCATCAGTGCGCATATGGCCAGGTGGGGGTTTTGTTTTTGTTTCCTATAAGTTTTTTAAGTTTTTATAGTTATTTTTTACTCTTATAGTTTCCTAGCAATATTTGTCCACCTGATTTCCAAGTGACTGTTCTCAATTTTTACTGATCTTCCAGGTTTTTTAGAATGTTATTGATTTTAAAATTTTTTTTATTTTAAAAATTTCCATTGATTTTTAAAATTGATTTTTAAACCACGATTGTGTGGTTGGTGTGTGTGAGTGGTACGGGTGTGGGAGTTTGTTAGATAGGGTTAGTGTTAAGCATGGTAAAGAGTGTGGGAACTTATTGTAAGGGGTTAGTGTTAAAAAAAATGGTAAGGATATAGGGTGGTGTTTTACCATTTGTCGTTTTGCACCTTAGTGTTAGTGTTTTTGTTTCTGTAAGCATTTTTAAGGGAGAAACCGATAGTATGATTTATGTTGTTTGCCAGCCTGCTTATGTGTCTGTTAAGGCCTTCTATGTGTGGGCCCGAGGTAAATCTTCGTTTTTTTATAGTTTCCGGATGTCTGATGTGAGTTGAGTTGTGTGTTTGGTCCGGATGGATATTTGTTTGTGTTTTCCTTGGCGAAGTGATTTCACTTGTTTTTGGTTTTGGTGTAAACGTTTGTGCTAGGTTGTTAATGATTGGTGTTAGGTCTTTCATGATGAGAGTTGTCAGTAACTCATGATCTTTGTGAAGGGTATCTTTGTAGTTGTTTTCAAATGCAGGTGAATCTTTGTCGTTGTTTTTAAGTGTAGGTGGAGTTTCGTAGTTTTTCTCGTAATTAAATATTTTATTTATTCGTTTTCGTTCTTTATCGAGCTTTTCCCATCCTTGCTTGAGTTCCTCTTCTTCCTTTTTAATGTTGTTTGATAGTAGTGCAAGTTTGTGTTGTTCTTTGCTGATTTCTGCTTTTTTCTGGCTGAGACTTGTCTGTCCGATTTTTTGTTTTTGGATCATAGCTTCCATTTCTCGTTGTTTTAAGAGGATTCTGTAGTTGATGGGGCCATAGGTGTCTATTAGCAGTTTTTCCAAATCCTCTTTGTTCATCGAGGTTTTGTATTGTATCTTGAAAATGGAGTTTTTTGATGTGTGTTTTGTTTATGTATTGAGTTTTGCTGATTCCTTTCTTGTTTGTGTTATGTGTTTATTAGGATGGTTGTTGGTTGTCTGCTAGTTGTTAGCTGACTGATGGTGGAGTTTTATCGGGTCATGGTATTTATAGCTTTGGTTTTAGTGTTTTTAGGTCGTATGTGTGAATAGTTTCATTATTGTTGTGATTTTTGGTGGTGGGAGTATGTATGTATGTTTTTGTTTTAGCCATGGTTTTGGTTTGGTGGTGGGGGTATGTGTGCTTTTTTTGAGAGTGGGGGTATGTGTGCTTTTTATGAGAGTTGCAGTGTTGGTGATATCCTTAGAGTTGTTTATAAAATTTTAAATATTCTTTTGTAGTTTTTTATATATTTTATATATATAGTTTTGTTTTCCTTAGATTTTTAAGGGTTTTTTGGAATGTTTAAGAGTTTTAGATTTTTTAGGTTTTTTAGATTTTTCAGAGTTTTTTAGATTTTTTAGGAGTTTCAGATTTTTTGGGGGTTTTTAAGATTTATTAAGAATTTTTTATAAGGTTTTTTTTAAAAAAATGTAGATGTCATTTTTAAGAAATGTAGATGTACTTTTTTTTATATTTTTTTAAAATGTAGATGTCATTTTTTATATTTTTTTAATTTTTTTAATTTTTTAAAAAATGGCACGGTGGGTTGGTTACTATGTGAGATAAGGGCTCGTATATGCGGTGTACGCTTTCTATGTGTTTTCAGCATGGCCCTCTCAATCCTTCATCACCATTATAATTCTTTATTGTAGTTTTTATTATCATCATTTTGTTGTTTTGTTTTTTAGTTTAAATTATTTTTTATTATTATTGTTTTGTGCTCATCTGTGTGCAAAAAAATTATTTTTTATTATTATTATTTTGTGCTCATCTGTGTGCAAGAAACTTGGCATATTATTTGTTTTTAGCAATATTATTGGTCAGGATCATAGGTTGGTGTATCTTCTGTTCTTGTATGCCTATTTGACTGTTTGTATGTTTGTTTGTGGTATATGTTGTCTCCAGTAATTTGTTTTCCAGTAAAAAGGGGCATCTGGTGTATATGTGTTGGTTGAGTGTGTGTCCAGTTATGAGAGTGCCGTCTAATACTTATTCTTTGCTGGTGGTTCTTTGTTGGTAGCCACAAGTGTTGGTTATTGAGTTGCGTGTTCAAAAGGGGCATGCTATATTTTTTGGTCTGGTGTTCGAATGCTTGCTCAAGTTCTTTTTTGATGTTTGCAGCTATTATTTTGGCAAGTTTTGTGATTTGTTCATTGTTGCTGTGGCTTGGTTGTATTTCTTGTGGTGGTGAATTGGTTTTGTGCGTTATGCAAATTGTTTGTTGTTTTCCTTGTAAGGCCTCCTGTTGCAGTAGTGGGTTGGGGTCGCGTGTGGTTTGATTTGCGCCTGTGTTTGTGGGAGTGTTTATTAGTTGATTGGTTCTGTTCGCGTGTTGCTTCCATCCTGTTTTTAGGGAGTTTCCTTCCATTATTATACCGTTCATCTTAGTGAGTAGTGTTTGTATTTCAGTTTTGGTGATGTAGAGTTCTTTCTCTAATATGATGGCCTCTTTCCTTTGGCATTCCAGTGATTTTTCTGCTGCTTTTATTCGTCTCTCATATTTTTTCCAGATTGGTCCGTATTCTTGGGTGTGCTCATAGTTAGGTGTGTCTGGTAAGGTTTCGGTTTCGATTGTGATGTTTGGTCCTAGGTGCGTGTTATTTGTATCGGATGTTTTTGTTTGATTTTTTATATAGGGTGCTTGTGCTGGATCCTTTGTATCGTCGTTGTCTTTATTGTGCGTGCTGTTTTCCAGTGTGTCAAAAAGGGCGAAGGATGTATCGCTGTCGATTTCGAACGTGCTTAGGCTGTTTTGCGATGGGAGATCGTCACTCCAGTAATCACTGTTGCTGTTGTTCGGGATAGCGTTTTTTTCATTGAGTTCCATTATTTATTGTTTATTTTTGTTTTTTATTTTTTATTATTTATTATTAATTATTATTTTTATTTTTATTTTTTATTTATTTATATATTTATTTGTTTGTTTATTTGTTTGAAGTTTTACGTTTTTAATAGTATGTTATTTAAAGATTTTGGTATGTATCTTGCTCTTCCCTACTACTTTTGAGTGTTGCGGGTTTATTTCGTTTCTTTCTATTTTCTTACATTTTTATAATGTTCTTTTGGAAATGAGTGTTCTACGTCTGAAGTTGATTTTTTGAGTGATGCTGCTGATGTCTTTTTATATATGTTTTATTTTTTAATTTTTGTTTTTTGTTTTTTGTTTTTTAAGTGGGGGATTTTTGGGATTGATGCCTTTTGTGGAGGGGGAATACTATTTGATTTGTGGTTATTGTTTTTTTATGTCTTATTGTTTTTTTATGTCTTTTGATTTGATTGTTGTTTTTTAATTAGTGTTTTTTAATAATTAGTGTTTTTTAATTAATGTTTTTTTAATAATTGTTTTATTATTTTTATTATTGTTGTTTTTTTAATAATTAGTGTTTTTTTTAATTAATTTGATTCTTTAAAAATTTTTTATTAAAATATTAACAAGTTATTTAGTTTTTGAGTTAATTTAGTTCAATTTTTTTAGAGAAATCTTTTTTATTTAGTTTTTGAGTCAATTTAATTCAATTTCTTAAGAAATTCTTTTAATTATTTTTTTATTGTGGTTTATATTTTGGATATTGATTAGATAGTGTTTTTATTTTATTTAATTTTATTTGGTTTTGTTTTAATTTTATTTATTTTTGTTTACTTTTGTTTTATTTATTTTTGATAGGATTGTGTTGTGTTGTATTTTGTTTGTTTATTTATTTTTTGTTTGTCTGTTTTATTTATTGGTTTCTGTGTTCATTTTTGTAGTTTGTATGTTTGTAGATTTGTGTATTTGTATGCTTGTTTTTTGAATATGTTTGTCTGTTTGTGGATTTGTATGTTTATTATTTGTTTTTTGTTTTTTGTTTTTTGTTTTTTGTTTGTTGTTTTGTTGTTTTGTGTTTTTTGTTTTTTGTTTGTTGTTTGTTGTTTGTTGTTTTTTGTTTTTTATTTATATTTTTCATCAGCTTTGAATGTGGTATTTGTTTGTGTATTTTTTGTGTATTTTCCTTGTGTTTTTTTGTGTGTTTTTTGTGTATTTTTGTATCTTTTCCCAGCTTTATTTATGGTATTTGTGTGCTGATTATTTATTTGTTTGTTTTGTGGTTTTTTTCTATATTATTTGTTTGTTTTTTGGTTTTTTTCGCATAGTTTCCCTTTTTTTTGGTTAATTGGTTTATTGGTTTGATTTATTCAGAATTAGTTGTTTCCAGTTTTGTCTTAGGTGAAAAAGAAGCCTCTGTATTATTTTTGGTTCATTTTTAAACAACATGTTATTTGCTATTAGTTTATTTCGTTGCTTTATATTTTTCCATGTTATTGTATGCTTTGTATACATTGTTGTAATATTGTATTTTTTGTGTGTTTTTTGTGTGTTTTTTGTGTGTTATTGGCGGTGTTATATGAATTTGGATTATTTTCTGTGGTATTTTTTCTCCCTTGCTCTTTTTGTTGTGCAATGTGGTTAATACTGTGTATACATTTATTTGTTCGGTGTTTTATATCTTTGTGTGTGTTAAATGTGTGTTATTGAGGGTGCTAGTGGTATTTATCTTTCTTTTCTAGTAGTTATCTTTCTTTTCTAGTAGTTATGTTGTGTGGTTACAAAGTGTGTATACATTTGTTTGTGTTGTGTCTTGTATTCTTGTGTGCGTTATTTTTTCTTTTTTCTTTTTTCTTTTGCTTTTTTCTTTCTTTTCTTTTTCCTTTCTTTTTCTTTCGTCCTTTTTCCTTGTGAGTCTTTTTTGTGGGGGTTAGTTTGTCTTTTTATGTTTGGGTATGTTTGTCTATTTTAGTGTCTTTTTCGATGGGTTTCTTTTTGGTGAGGTTTAGGGGTATTTCTTGTACTTGGTCGGGTTGAGGTGAAATGATGTGTTGGTGGTGTGCGGGTATTGGTGTGTGTATGTTTTCTAAGTTTTTTATGCGTTGTTCCAGATTGATAATGTGGTTAAGGAGTCTGTGGTTTGTGGATTCGGATATGGCGTTAATAATGTCAGCTATTGTCTTGGTCATTCTGTCAATAGAGTCAGTTATTGTTTTGGTCATATAGTCAATAGTAGTTTGTGTTTGTGTTGTGTGTGGTAGTGTTGGTATCCATTCTAGTGGTGTGTTTGTTGGTGTTTGTAGTTCTGGTTGTGGTATTTGGGTTGTGTTCGTTGGTGGATTGGTTGATGCTGGGTCGATTTGGGCGGGTGATTGAGTAGGAGGAGGAGTTTGTGTGTGCATGGCTGTTGGTGTGGTTGGTATTGGCTGTGGTAGGTGTGTAAGTATATGTAGTGGTGTATAAGTCAGTGTGGTTTGTGGTATGTATGGCTGTGAGGTTTGTGGTATGTATTCTTGTGGTGTATAAGTTAGTGTGGTTTGAGGTATGTATGTCTGTGGGGGTTGTGGTATGTATTCTTGAGGTGTATATATTTTGTCCTTGTTGAGTATGGGGTTGAGTGTGATTTGTTCAATTATGTGGATTCTGGGTGACGGTTTTATCGTGGCTATAGTAGGGGTTCTTGTAGGGGATGAAGGTAGTTCTATGTAGTGTGTTGTTGAGTTCTCGTTTTGTAGATTTGTGGGTACTGTTGTAAGACTGTCAGCTGTTTTTTTGTTGGTGATGGTAATGATAGGGGGTGGTATGGGGGTAGACAGGACTTTGTATTTGCTGAAATATGAGTTAGTGTGGTTCGTGTTCGTGTGGTTTGTGAGTGTGTCGTGAGTGGGGTTCGTGTTAGTGTGGTTCGTGAGTATGTCGTGTTGTTTTGGTTCACTGGTATTGATATTGGTCAAGTTCTGTGGCTGTGTGTCTTTTGTTTCTTCTGTATCAGTTTCTGAACCGAACAGGGCTCGACTTGTGAGTTTTCTATCTGAGTTTGTGTTCTTTGTGTTAGAGTGTATTTGGCTGTGTGTTTTGTTAATTGAGCTGTTTTCCGATGCGCTGGCTGTAGTAGATGTAGAGGATGTCGAAGTTGTCGAGGATGTGGATGATGATGCTGATGAGCTTGAGCTTGAGGAAGAACTAGAAGCTGCTGTGGTTATGTTGTTGGTGCTATTTGTGTGTGTTGGTGTGTTGAGCACTCCTGTTTGTTGTGGCTGCGTGCACTGTGTTGTTGTTTGTGGATTTGGAGGTGGTATTGTTGTTTTGTGGGTTGTTGTGGTAGTTATTGCAGGTGTTGTCGTAGGTTTGGTTAGAGTTGTTTTGGATGCTGGTGTTGTTTTTTGGCTTAGGGTTTTGGCTATTTTCGCCGGGTTAGCGTTGGTGTTGGCATTGGCTGGTGCTGCTCTTTTTCGGTGGGGTGTCAGGTTTTTGGCGTTTCCTGGTATGATGATGGTATGTATTGGAATATCCGGTATGGAGATTCTTTTCCTTGGATTGAGTGGTCTTTTTTTGTTGTTATTTTTGTTGTTGTTGTTTATTTTGTTGTTATTTTTGTTGTTGTTGTAGTTTATTTTGGATTCTTTAAGTTTTTTTATTATTTCTTGCTTATCTAGCACCTCCTTTGTAATGAGGGCCAGTTTTTTGTTTATGTCGTATAGCTGGTCTTCATAGGGTTCCATGTTGGATATTTCTCAAATTGATGGTTGTTTTTTCTGTTGTATTTTTATAGAAAAAGTAATTGAATAATAGACTAATGGTAATTGAAGAAGCAATCGAGAAAAAATGGCATGGCTGTGTGTTGTGTATCAGAGGTGTGGAGTGTGGCTGGTGTGTAGTCGTGTCAAATCTGATGTGTATTGTGTTCCTACAAACAATTGGATGTAGCTGTGGATGGTGGGTTGGTAGTGGCGGTGTATAGTTTGTGTGTATGATGTATGGTTTTTGACGCAAGTGAATGGTTTTTGACGCAAGTGAAGCTTTTAAATGTATGATTCGCATTAAATGGATTGTGGGTTGTGTACCTAAAAATGTATTGTGGGTTGTGTACCTAAAAATGTAGCATCTGTATTTGTAGATCGTATACAGAATGTATGCGGTGTCAGATAGGAAGGTGTAGGTGGTGTGTATATGTGAGGAAAAACTGTGATTTATTTATTATGGGTTCTTTTTATTTATTTATTATAGGATTTAAACCAAGAAATTGGTTGTAGCCAGCCCAAAAAAAATAGTTTTTATTATTATTACCTATAAGTGAGCAATAAAAAATTTTTGATGCTGTTCCCTGCGCGTGGTTTAGCTTACTGGTTTGGTTTTATATTTTTCTTTTTATCTCTCTGGTTTTTGGGAAGTGTATATATGTGTACTTGCCGTAGATATCTGATTGGATGCTTTGTTATGTATATGGTTTTTGGGCAGTGTGTATAGGTGTATTTGTAGTGGTTATATGATTCAATGTTTTGTGTATATGGTTGGTGTGTGTATATAAAGTTGGTGTGTGTATATGGTGAGACGTTTTAACATGGTTGGGCACAGAGCCGGATAAGGCATATAAAAATTGTGGGTTGTGTATCCAAGGTATACAAGGTGTGGGATCCAAATTTGTGGATCAGTGTGTAAGAAGAAAGTCAGTGTGGTAAGTAGGCAGGTGTAGGCGGTGTGCGTATGTTAAGAAATTTTTTATTATTTTTTTATATTTATTTATTTATTTTATTTTAGTTAGTTTTCCATTATTGTGAGGGAGAGCCTTGATGAATGAATTTAAGAAAAGGCTGGGATCTGAAAAAATGAGAACATAGCTCTTACCAGCAAAATACCTATAGTTTATGAGCGAAAAAATTTTTTGTTGCTGTTGCTTGCTTGTGGTATAGCGAACTGATTTCGTTTTATTCTTTCTGGTTTTTTTTGGCTGCTGTAGGCTAGTGTATATAAGCGTATTTGTAGTGGTAATGTGATTGGATGTATTGCTGTGAAGAGTATATATGGTGATTGGGGGGGAGTATAAACAGAGTTGAACAGAGGCGGATTTTATTATTGCTGTGCGCTAGATTTTGTTGTGGTGTTTTTATTTGGTTGGATGTGCAGTATGGTATTCAGGATGATTTTAGGTTCATCGCCCTGCTGTTTGCTTTTGTTTCTTCTTAAGTTACCCATTCATTTCTATTATTATTATTATTTACTTGTTAATTATTATTTATTCTTTATTTTCAGATTCGAAGTGCTGTGTAAGGAGGATTATATGTGCGAATAGTGGGTTGTATCATAAGGGTGTGGGATGTAGATAGTGTATTGTAGGTAGTGTATTGTAGGTGTGTGTATATCAGAGGTGTGGTATATATGTTGTGGATTCCCAGTGCAGGCAAGGTGTAGGTAGCATGTTTGTGGAGAAATAGGGGGTGAAGAATAGAATGTTTGTGTGGGTTGTGGATTGTATATTAGAGAGGTTGTGGATTGTATATTAGAGAGGTATGGGGTAGAGTTATTGTAATAGGATTGAAAATAGGATGTTTTGTAGGTTGTGGGTTGTATCAAAAGGGTGTGGAATAGGGATAGTGTATTACAATTGTGTGTTGCATATCAGAGGTGTGGTATGTATATTGTGGCTTCACAATGTAGCAGCGATGTGTGTATTATGTATGTATTGGAAAAATAGCATAGTTATCAAAAGGTGAATATTTTTGTTGTGTTATGTATGTATTGAAGAATTAGCATGGTTATCAGAAGGCGAATATTTTTTGTTTTCAAAAGGCGAATATTTTTTGTTGTTGTTGTTGTTGTTGTTGTTGTTGTTGTATGTGTTGACAAATTAGCATAGTTATCATAGGGCGAATATTCTTTGTTGTTTGTGTGTAATGAAAAATTAGCATAGTTATCAAAAGAGCGAATATTTTTTGCTGTTTTGTGTTTTTTGTTATTTTGCTGTTTTTGTGTTTTTTGTTAATTTTTTGATTTTATATAATTTTTTAATATTTTTTAATATAGTTTTTTAATAATTTTTTTAATTAGTTCTTTTTTGATTATTTCCTTTAGACTGAAAACGATCTGTTAGGTGAAGATTTTTTTAATATATTTTTTGGTATATTTTTTGAAATATTTTTGAAATATTTTTTAATTTGTGATAGGGAAAATATCGGGTGGTTTCACGTTGTGGTGAGGCCTTGTTTTGTGTATTTTTTATTTATTTTTTATTAGTGTGTCTTTTTGTTATTATCTATTGGTGTGTCTGTATCGAGCGGTCAGTCTTTTATATTTTCTATTAGTGTGTTTGTATCGAACGGTCAGATTTTACCATTCTTTGTGCCAGGATTCAGGTTTTTTTCGTTGTTGTGGGCAAAGTCTGTAATAAGGTGGCTTCCTGTTTTAATATGTTTTGTTTGTATATAATTTTGTTTCTTCTTTTTTGTACCCCTTTTTTGTTTAAGTTTTAAATTTCGGTTTTAATTTTTGTTCTTTGAATTATAAGTTTTGTTTGTATACAATCTTGTTTATCCTTTTATTGTATAAGTTTTAATTTCGGTTTTATTTTTGTTCCTTGAAATGTAAGTTTAATGTTCCGTTTGTATTGTGTTGTTCCGTTGTCTGTTTTTTGATGTCTGTTTTTTGAAAAAGCTCTTGAATGATGGTGTGTATGTCGTGTTTTGGGAAGTGGTTGATTTTCATAGTGTTTCGAAAATTTGTTAATACTTGGTTTTTTTGGTGATTGGAGATAGCTAGGGCTTTCCTCAGTATATTTTTGTATGTGTGGATTTTGGATTGTCGATCATGTGCTGAGTAAAAGTCTAAAGTTCTGTAGGATGCAAACTTTTTTTGGTACCATGTCCATTTAATAATGTTTGCTTTTCTGGTGAAAGTGATGTCTAGGTATTGGATGTTGCCGTTGATATCTTCTTCAGTAGTAGTTATCTCCATATGGGATTCTTTCATGATTTCTTTTGTGAAAAATGCGAAGTTTTCTGGGTTGGTCCCAATTATCATATCATCCACATATTTGAAGAAGAACGCTGTAGAGTGTTTTGGAAGTTTGTGGGTGACGTTTTTGATAGCTCTGGATGTGACAATTTCGGATATTATGTAGGATAATTTTCCTCCCATGGGTATGCCTTTGTTTTGCCTTACTATCGTGCATTCACCTTTTGGCTCTTGTTGGTTTGGAGCTGATATATAGGTAAAATCTGATAGGCATGTTTGTAGTAGTAGGGTCAGGTTTGCAATCGGAATGTCTATTCCCCTACTTGTGTGTTCTGCAGCAATGATGCTATAGAATGTGTTGAGGTCAATATTGGTATACATAGAGGTGTAGTCGAGAGTGTATATTTTTTGGTTCTTTTGTAGGATGGGTTTATTCTGTTTGATTGCGTTGAGGTGTTGGATTAGCTCTTCAGAGTTTTGTATAATGAACGGGAATTCTTCTTTGGAAATGTATTTCTCAAGAATGTGTTTAAGGAATACTTCTAGGTTGGTTAGTGGGTTGATACAGTCTGCTACAATGGGTCTAATTGGTGCATTTTCTTTGTGTGCTTTGATTGATCCGTATATTGGTGGTATGGGTTGTCCTTTAGGTTTGTTAGGTAGATTTTGAAATTTTATGTATTTCTTTTCATTGTTTTTGTTGCTGTTTTGATTGTTTATTCTGGGAATTTCGTTGTTATAGATGAATTTTGCTCTGTTGTAGCTGGTTTCCAGAAGTTTGTATATGGTATTTTTTATTTCCGGTCCAAAATATATGGTATAGGTACCCTTGCCTTCTTCTAGTCGTAGGTGTTCATACAGCTTGCTATAATAGGTGTTCCTGTTGAGAAGCACTGTGATGTTTCCTTTGTCTGCATTTATTTGAAGAAGGTCTTTTTCTGTATACATAAAGTTTTCTAAACAGTGTTGGCATCTTCTCAGGTATGCTTTGGTGATGTTGGTCCGTTCGCTTCCGCTTAGTAGTCTAATAGGGTCATCATATGTAATGCGGGTCGGTATAAGTTTGAGTTCAGTTATAGCGTCAAAGTTGCATGGTAGCTGGAATCTTTGTATGTTGTTTATGATGCTATTGGTCATATTGTTAATGTCTCGCATTTGCTTCGGGTTAACTTTGTTGCTGTGTATGAATTTGTTCCCAAGTGATAGGGCTATGTGTACTGGTTTTGTGATTTTGATGTTGTCTAATATCGTTACTGCCTTTTTGTTGTATTCAAAGCCGGTCGGTGGTTCGTGGGTGAGTTCATAGTTCCATTTCTTGTTTTTATTTTTCTTGAAGTAAAGGTTTTTAGCTTTGTTCAGTTGTGTGCAAAATAGGTTGTGTAGTTCTGGGTTGTCCTGCTGTCTTAAGTTGTTAAGTATTGACGGTTGTAGATTGAGTTCTAGTAGTTTATTGTTGATTTGGCGTATTTCTAGTGCCATATTAGTAAGTTTTTGGTTGAAAGTACCATATGTTTGTTCGTGGTTTGCTATGCCTAGATTGTAGCATTTCCATCTATAGTTTATGCAGTGCATTAGGAATTCAGCTTCTTGGTGGTAGCACTCTGGGTTTGGCATTGGTCTGTCTATTGATGGATTGTATGTTGAGTATGGCGTGTTCATGTTTGTTACTGCGTATTATTTCTGTTTCTTTAGCGTTTGGCTGTCGATGTGCGTCTGCTATAAGTTTTGGATTTTTTTAATGTTATGTGTGTGGTGTGGGTGTGAGGGTGTGTGGGAGTGTGTGGTGGGAGGTATGTGTGTGGTGTAGAAGGTTCAAGGTTTAAGGAGAATTGCACGTGTATATAGGATGGTTTTGTGTGCCGTTTTTGGTGTGTGTGTTTGAGAAGTTTTGTGTGTATGCCCAGAGATTGTGTTCTTGTGTAGTTTTCTATATATGTGTGGTTTTTTTAAGTGTTGTTTATATTATAAAGGGTGTGGGAGATGTGTTCTTATGTGGGTTGGTGGTGTTGAGTGGATAGGGTTTTGTGATTTATTAATATGTGATTACTATTATAATCACAAT
>JANTEX010228591.1:0-13516 GCA_024741295.1 Macrocera vittata
CACTTTTTGATTTATGAATTGAAACGAGTAAAAATTATCACTTACGTTGTTATTCGATGTACATATGTATAAAAAAAATATATTTGAGAACCTCCGTATGTTTTTGTCCGATCGGGTTTTTATATATGCATAATTTTTTTTACATTTATGTTATTTATAATATATTTGTTGTAAAATGTAAATTTTGATTTTTTTATATAAGTATATAGTATATGCTTTTTTTGTTGGAGAACTTTTAACTCTGAGCAAATTTTGAGAAAAGGATTTGATCAAGCTTAAATATTTAAACGAAATATATGTTACCATTCTAAGAGCTCCTATTTCATTACATATCTCTAATTTTTCAATATACATTTTATATTGTAGATATATTATGGAAATCAGCGATCGAACGGCATCTTATTTTTTAGAGTTGCCTAGATTGCACACAAACACAATTTTAGAGAGAGAAGCCTTACATGGAATTAATTATCGGAATAACCTAGTATCTTATTTGGTACTTGGCAGTATAGTACTAAATGCCTGTCTACTGTTACTTTGTGCTCTTGCTAAGAAAACTGAGATGGTAACACCGTTTGGCCACACGGTGCTACCATCTCAGTTTTCCTTATTGCTACCAATGTACCACGGCGCGGCGTATGAATATGAATCTAGTTCTCTAGTGCTTCAATATACAATTTAACGACATTCATTCTTCAATTTTACGAAATTAAATATGAAAAGCGGATTTTTTGCACAAAATTGTTAAAATTTTTATATTTGTGTAATTCTATTTTACTGTGAAATGTATGAATCAATTTTCTCACAATATAACTTAGTGACATTTTTCTTAAGCATCCTTAATTATCAAGTGATTGTGATTGTTTTAAATATTTTGGTGGAGCTATTATGAGTATTGTGACTATAATTACTTTACTCCAATTGAGCTAAAATATGGTATATCAATTGCTAGTAACGTAATTATTAATACTATATGACAGTGTAAATTGCAAAACAAAGTGTTTTTTTAATACATGCTACAAAATAATGCATTCGAGTAAATAGGAGCATAAAATTCGTAAGTTTTTTAACAAATTTAAAATATTATATTATATTATTATACATACATAACTATATAATTATTAATATTATTTTCATTTCATAAATATATTTTCAGTCTTGTCTATTATTATAATATATGTTACAGGTTACAATACCAAATTTTAAAATCGGCAAAAAAGACCATCTTGGTCTTGTGATTTTTAATCTTAAATATTATTTATTTAGTATATTATTAAACCCCGCTGTACGAATGATCACAAAAAAAAATCTTTTTGGAATCTCAATATTACTATTTCTTTAATAATCTCGTCAAAATGCCGAAAACATCAAAGAAATCGTATAAACAAAGACAACAGAACCAACGGAAAACAAAGCAAACGGTTCGAAATAAATTAATCAAAAACGACGATTCAAAGTCTAAGTCGATTGTTAAAAGTAAGTACAATAAAAAATATTATAACGAGAAAACATTTAACGAAAACTATATGAAAAAAAGACGTGAAAAACAATTAGAAAAATTCAATGAAAATATGTCTGACCCAGAATATAAAAATCGAAAACATGTTCGAGACTTGAGTATATTCAAACAAAATATGTTACGTTCCGATTTCAAAAAACGAAAACTTGAACGCGATTTAAAAAAATTCAATGAAAATATGCTTGATCCGGAATATAAAAAAAGGAAAAATGCACGAGACTTAAAAATATTTAAACAAAATATGATACGGTCTGATTTCCAAAAACGAAAACACAAACGTGATGTTCAAATCTTTAATAGAAACATGAAAAATCCGGCTTTTAAAAATCGAAAATTGAAGCGGGATTGCAAAATTTTTGAAAAAAATATGCAAAAATTTAGTTTTAAAGAAGCAAAGAAAAAGAAAGATCTAAAAATATTTAATATAAATATGAAAAACATGACTTTTAGAATAAAAAAGTGTAGTCGTGATTTAAATATTTTTAAAAAAAATATGGCAAATGAAATATTTAGAAACAGAAGACTATACAGTGATAGACTTCGTCGACAACTGATATTAAATAATATTTTTCCCAAATATAAGAAATATATTAAAGCACGTAATATACACAAAAAAATTCTCAAACAACACAAAAATAACGATTTAGAAAAAAAGTTAATCGACGGAGAAAAAACTGAGAGTATTTCTAAGGAAAACTCTATTAAAAATAAAATAAAAAAATGTACTGAAGACAAACAAAGCAGAAAAGTAATTGAAACTAAGACACCAATTTATAAAGATGCTAAAACTGGTGCTATCAATGAAAAATTACTTGAACATTTTGATTACAAAGAAAAATTTGAAAATGAAGTTCGTCAAACATTTGAATTTAATCCAACCAAATACAATTCTCTAATTAATGATTTCCTGTTAACAAAATCTATTGGTCCGGAATATATTTGCTGTTGCTGCGACAATTTGTTTTTTCCATCTTCAGTACAAACATATAGTTTCGAAAAAGTTACATTAAAATTAAAATCTTATTTTAAAACGAAAGAATTTGATTTTGAAACATTTAGAAAGAAAGTTGAAAATCAGAAATCATCGTATATTTGCGTGACTTGTAAAAAAAGTGTAGACAAGGGCAAAATACCGAATGCCGCAGCGACTGATGATTTAAAATATAAAAAACTCCCCTATTGTCTTAAAGTTCTATCGCCATTGGAAGAACGATTAGTTTCTCCATATTTACCTTTTTTACAAATAAGAGCTTTATTACCTTATGCTATCAATCCACAACTTTCGATGAAAGGAAGCGTCGTAAATGTACCAGTTGAAATTCCTGATATGCTTCAGATTTTGCCACGCTCTTTTGACAACCTATCCACAATTCAGCTTAAACTCAATCGAAAAAAAGAGTATGCCCACAACTATATGCACGAAACTATAAGCCCTGCACATATATGTGATGCATTATCTCACCTCGTTACAACTCCTCTGTACAAGAAACATAATATTTCAATTGACATGAGTGTTTTAGATCGATACGACAAAAATGATGACGGTGGTTTAAATTTTATTATCAATCCAAATGATAAAAAAGATAATGGTGAAATTTTCGATAGTAATGAGGATGAAGACATGTTAAGAGCAATTGGAATTGAAGATGAAATGGATGAAAAAAATGATGAAGTAATGATAATAGATCAGAATCACTTAGCAACATTGAATTCAGCTTCGGCAATAGTTATGGATGCCCTTAAAAACAATAATATAGTAAAGGGACCTTTGGTTATAGCTCCAGGTGAAGGTAAATGTCCAGTTTCGTGGCATGATATCGAAAATCTTGACGAGTTAAGCTTTCCAACAATATATGGTGGATACCCTATGAACGAGAATAAAAAGTTGACGTATCCAAAACGAATCAAATCAGAATGTCGTCGATCAGACAGAAGATCATGTAAACCTCAACATGTACTCTTTAAAGCGAAACGAAAGCTAGAACAGGATGTCAGAAGCAGCGTTAATGTTTGTCTTCGAAAATTAAAGAAAGAACATAAGTTAACAGCAAAATTTGTGTTAGACTCCAATAACGTTTCTGACATTATAAGATCAGATAACGGTAACAGAATGCTGAAAAATATTCGATGTTCTCCTGCCTATTTTGAAGAGAAAAAAAAAGAAACTTATGGCCATGATTCGTCAACTTGGTTTTCCGACTTTGTTCTTAACAATATCAGCTTCAGAAACAAAATGGCCAGAGCTACTTCAACAGCTTCATAGACTAACATATGCTAAAGAGATAACAATGAAAAATGCTTTTTTTATGGAAATGAAGGACAAAACAAAACTTATTCGAGACGACCCAATAACTTGCGTTAGATATATTGATAAACGATTCAATGAAATCAACAAACTTTTAGAAAATCCCAACGGAATTTTTGGTGCAAATAACGTCGTTGATTATTATCATCGAAACGAATTTCAAGCAAGAGGCTCAGTCCATAGACATGAACTTTTATACTGCAATAATGCTCCTATATACGACCCTGGAGATATTCAAGCAGAAGTTGAATGCTTGAAATTTATTGACAAGTTTATCACTTGTCGCTATGAACCGACCAATCCTTTAATAGCCTTTCAACGCCACAAACATAAAGCGACATGTTACAAATACATTAAAAATAAAAACGAAAAAGTTAGAAAGTGTCGTTTTAATTATCCGATACCAGTAATGCCAATAACAACAATTTTGCATCCCTTAGAGAAGGTAAATAGATCGAAAACAATTGACGAAAATTATGCAAAAATTTTTGAACTGATGAAGCAATATTTTGATTCTAATATTTCAGAAAGTTATGAAGATATATTAATAAAATTAAACTTGACAGAGAATGATTATCGTTTAGCTTTACGATCCTCAATCTCCAAATCAACTGTATTTTTAAAGCGTACGAGCTTAGAGGTTGCGATAAATGCCTATAATTTAGAAATATTGCAATTACTTGAGTCAAATATGGATATCCAGTTCATTTTGGATCCATTTGCTTGTTCGCAATATATAGTAAATTATGTTAGCAAAATGGATATTGGTATGAATAAATTATTAATGAATGCGGCTAAAGATATAGATAACGGTAATCAGACAATAAAACAAAGATTACATAAAATTGGTAATGTATTCATAAATGGAAATGTAATGTCGGCACAAGAGGCCTCATATCATAATTTGAGTATGCCATTATCTATTACTAGTCGTGCCAGTGTATATGTCAACACTTTTCCACAAAATGAGCGAACTCGAGTTTTAAAAACTGTTGATCAGTTAAATGAACTCGATTTAGATTCAACAGATATATACTTAAAAAATGTACATAAGTTCTATTCTAACCGCAAGCCAACTTTGGAGCAGCTTTGTCTGGCTGAATTTGCGGCGCTATATACAACGTACAACAAAACTGGTAATGATAATGATAATGACGATGATAAGATCGATGGTAATGAATTAACAACTGAAGATAAAGAGCAACGTTCGAAACCCAAAATATTGCTGTATCACAGATATAATTCTAAAAAGGATCTTGATAATTATTTACGCGAGCAAATACTACTTTTTCTGCCCTGGAGAGATGAAGCGAAGGAAGTAGAAAATCAAAATTTCCAGTTGATTTATGATCAAAATAAAACTATAATTATAGGAAATAGAAAGAAATTTAACAAACTTTCTGAAGAAGAAGAAGAAATTCTGTTAAATGCAAAGCAGGATGAACAAGATGGGAAAGAGATCAGTCAACATAATGAACACAATGTCGTTGACATTTTTGATAAACCAAACAAGAATAAATCAGATGATAAAAAAAGTGAGACATGCGGTTCCAAAATCTTTAACCGAGTTAGACATTTTTGGTATGCTTCAGAGCTTAAATAGTAAGCAGCGTCAAATAGTTATGCATATATTACATAGCTTTAAATCCGGCAAACTTCCTTTCTACATTTACTTAAGTGGATCGGCTGGTGTTGGTAAGAGCCGTGTAATTAATGCAATATTTCAACTAATAACACATTATATTAACTCTTGGAGTAAAGAAAAGTTAGATATAGACTCTATTAAAGTTCTCTTGTGCGAACCGTCAGGTAAAGCTGCATTTTTAATAGATGGGGTTACCTTACATACGGCATTTGCACTTCCAATAACCCAAAATAATAAGCATATGCCTGAGTTATCCTCTGACATAGCAAATACTATTCGTGCAAAACTAATTAACACGCATTTACTAAATATTGGTGAGATTTCAATGGTTGGGTGCCGTATGTTTTCACGAATTGATACACGTCTTCGACAAATCATGGGCATAAACAAACCATTTGGTGGTATTTCAGTATTAGCAGTTGGTGATCTTAACCAGCTACCGCCAGTTTGTGATCGTCCGGTTTATGCTGAACCTAATATCGGCACTTTAGGTTTATTTGCAGAAAATATTCTCTGGAAAAATTTCAAGTATTTTGAATTAACAGAAATTATGCGTCAAAAAAATGACGTATTATTTATAAATGCGTTGAATAATTTGGCATCTGGAATAATGACGAATAAAGATATCGATCTGATAAAATCAAGAATTGTTCCCGAAAATGAAGTACCTCGAACAGCAATTCGACTGTGTCCTGATAATAAATCAGTCGATGCTTATAACAGCCTTCGAATAAAAGAAACCCAAGGTCAACTATATTTGTCAGAAGCAACTGATAATATAGAGGGAAAAATATCCGAAGCTTCAAAAATAAAACTTTTAAATACACTAAAACAAAAACCTAAACAGGAAACGAATGGTTTGCCATTTCTAATTGAATTTAAAGTTGGTATTAAGTACATGGTCACTAGTAATATAACCGTTGAAGACGGCATTGTAAATGGAGCATGTGGCATGCTTAAACATATAACTTTTGAAGAAAACACTAGAACGCCCGAAATAATTTGGTTAGATTTTAATAGTAAAACTGTTGGTAACAAAACACGTATCCCATTTGTTAATCTTATGGTGCAGCAAAAAATTGATATGCAATTAGTTCCGATCAAAAAAGCGGCAATATCAATAAATTTGGAAAATAAATTTGAAAACAAAATCACTAGAAAACAATTTCCACTAACTCCGGCTGAAGCAATAACGATTCACAAGAGTCAAGGCCAAACCTATGATAAAGTTTGCATTGACACAAGTAAAAGCAAAAGAGTAACTCGATCTATGTTATATGTGGCATTGAGTCGGGTTACATCTTTAAATGGCTTGTATATATTACATCAATTCGTCCCCCCTACAAAACCAAAAAACTCAGATCCTATTTTAATGGAACTGCAAGAGTTACGAAATTATCGTCCACTAAAACTATCTTGTGGAAATACCTTTAATGGCAGCCAATTAAAAATAATTTATCACAATGCTCGGTCACTGCAAAAACATCGCAACCACGTTTTAGCTGATAATTGGTATAAACAGGCTGATGTGATAATTTTCAGTGAAATTGGTGCCAACAACCAAACTAGTATTCCTGGATATAGTATATTATTTAAAGTTCAGGCTGTAGATGGAAATAAGGGAATTATAATATTTTCAAAATCATATGTTTCGGTTGAATTATTAGCGAAAGAGTCTCGATACAACAAACAAGCTCCTTGGCACTTCGAACTAGTTTTATTAAAGAGTAAAGACATATTATTGTTGACTGGATACAAATCTCCTAAACCACCACTAAATGAGTTTTGTTCCGTTTTACAAGAAACGATCACTAAATTTGTTACAGATAATTCGAAAGTAGTGTTTATGGGTGACTTTAATATAAATACTTTTGAAATTAATGGGTCGTTAGAAAATTTACTGAATAAAGTTCAATTTTTTAGATCAATTGATCCGCATATTTCCACGACAGATGCTGATACCCAAATTGACGTAATATTTACAAAAAACGTAAATAACTATATTGCTGGCACATATGAGTCTTATTTCTCAGATCATAAACCAATCTTTATTGGCATATCTGATTTTCCTAATGACGACGAAGACTACTGGTTTTTCAGAAGCTGATTTGGTAGGTTTTCAAAAAACCCAAAACTCCAGTAAAAGCTCAAAATCATATTCAGATATTACATTCAATTCAAATGAAATATTCTTTAAACATTCGAATGCATTTCATAGAAAAGAAACTTATCAGGATAAAGATGATATTTTTGATAGTGAGGACGATTCATTCTTTAAATCATTAAATTTAGAAAATCTCAATATAAATATTTCACCTTCAAGACCAGACCAAATAACAACAAATAATTCTGACGTGCAATTTATTGATGAAGTAATTCTAGATGATGTACATCACGATTATCTCTCAAGAGAAGTTAATGAGATTATTTTTAACGATGAAGAAGTTATAGATAATATTCTAAGCGCGCATGAGTACCTAACTGATGATAGTATAAATAGACTTCTAAAATTGATAGCACTAAAAACTAATTTCAAACCACAAAATTGTGTTCGCTATAACATGATAAACTATTATAAGGAAGTGCCATCAAATGAAAGCGATATCCAAATTCTGTTTAATGGAGTTCGTAGACATTGGATATGTACGTTTTACGATTGTTATCGAAGAAGTATATTTATTTACGATAGCCTTTGCGATTATCAAGTTTTGCCACTGCACATGCAAGTTTTTGAAAGATTGTATCCATTTTTGAATGTAAGAAGAAGTATTAAATTTAAAAATGTTTTGCAACAAAAAGATGGAACATCTTGTGGAGTGTTTGCAATGTGCTTTGCTATCACGTTGGCTTTAAATGAAATGCCCGAAAACCAAAATTTTCTTTTAGCAACAGGTCGGCACAGCGATGAATCTGTGTATATGCGTAATCACCTTTGTCGAATGATAAATGGAAATAATATTTATTTAGTGCCAACTGATAAGAAAATTAATTATTCTGAAGCTGATCAAGTAATTCTCGATGATGAATATCACGATTATCTGTCAAGAGAAGTTAATGAAATTATTTTTGACGATGAAGAAATTACAAATAATATTTTAAATCCTCATGAGTACCTAACCGATGATAGTATAAATAGACTTCTAAAATTGATAACACTAAAAACTAATTTCAAACCACAAAATTGTGTTCGCTATAATATGATAAAGTATTATAAGGCGGTGCCATTCAATGAAAGCGACATCCAAATTCTGTTTGATGGTGAACGTAGACATTGGATATGTACGTTTTACGATTGTAATCAAAGAAGTATATTTATTTACGATAGCCTTTGCAATAATCAAGTTTTGCCTCTTCACATGCACATTTTTGAAAGATTGTATCCATTTTTGAATGTTAAAAGAAGTATCAAATTTAAAAATGTTTTGCAACAAAATGATGGCACATCTTGTGGAGTGTTTGCAATATGTTTTGCTATTACGTTAGCTCTAAATGAAATGCCCGAAAACCAAAATTATATTTTAGCAACGGGTTTACACAGCGATGAATCTATATTTATGCGTAATCACATTTATAAAATGATGAATGGAAATACGCTTTATTCATTACCAACCAACATCTGAAAAGAAACATAATTCGAATATTCTCAAGATTGCTACTATTTTTTGCATTTAAGGCCAGGATATACAAATGTTTTGCAACAAAATGATTGTACAAGCACATCTTGTGGAGTGTTTGCAATAGGCTTGGCTAATGGCTATTGCAATAAGCTTTAAATGAAATTCCCGAAAACTAGAAGCTTTGAGTAACTATGCACAATATTAGGGAATGCCGAAAAACTTCATGAAATATTGGTTGATTCTGAGAACTGGAGGAAACTTAAAGAAACTCGCAGTAACGTCGAAGACATGTTTTATTATCGAGAAACTGTGGTAAACTTTAATGAAAAACCCAGAGATACTTTGAGAAAAGTAGGTTACAAGACCATTTGGAAAAATTATAAGCACTCTGAGAAACTTCGAGAAATTTCGAGAAACTCTGGAAAATATTAGGTAATTCTGAGAAACTCGAAAAAACTCAAAGAAACTTCGAAGACATTAGAGATTATTCTGAAATTTTTTGAGAAACAATGACAAAGAAGCTAAGAAGAACTACATTAAAAATCTTCGAAGAAAAACCTAAACAAATAGTAAGGATTACAATATATGGAATCTCTTAGAAAATTCAATAAATCTCAAGAATAGTAGACTACTTATAAGATTTTTTTTGAAGAGGAATAGGCCTACAGGGGAAACCTCTATAAAAAAACGCATCAATTATTCCTACCTCTTGGGTGATGTGGAAAGGAATGAAAATTAGAGTGAGTAACTATATGTATGTAATAAGCTTCTAAGACATTTATTATAAACTATAATACAATGTTATTTGTTTACAGAGATTCTGAATTCTGATCCCAGATGTTTGTTATTTTGTATGTAAAATTCCAATTCTGCGGTACTGTGGCGTTTCCGATGTATCACAGCGGTGGCTTGTATGGGAAAATAAAATTCAAATATTCCATAGTGATTTGACAAACTTAAAATTTAGGCGGTAAAAAATTGAGTTACACTATCGAACCGCCGACAACTATCGAAAAAGAAACAACAAAAAACTAGAACTGAATCGTATAATTAATTAAAAGTACTATACATTATATAATAAATATTATAAAATTGGTACAGACAGAACTACAAAAAAACACAATAGTTTCATTTTTTTTTGATGTCACAAAAAAATTTATGTAGGTGTTTTTACTCTGAAAAACTCAGAGGAATTTTAAGATCCTCTGAAAATAATCGAGAAACTCTGAGAAGCTTTGAGAAACTCCCCAAAGTATTGGTGATTCTGAGAAATTCAAGTCACCCAAAAAACACGGTAACAGTAGAGATTATTCTGAGAAAATTCAAAAAAAATGTCAGAGAAACAGTGAGAAACAACGAGAATTTCCGAAGAAAAATAAAAGTTTTATTCTATATTATCAATTTTCCAGATGGCCGCCCCCTATGATTTATCATCAACTTTCGGACGCAAACAATAGTTTAGCTGAAGATCCAACTTCGTAATTTGATTTTTTCACGTGTGCATCACCCTGGCCGGACAAAGTTGTGTCTAAATTTGGTAGGCAATTAGTACCCATAATGTACCATCCAGTACCAAAAGGACTTATCATGTACCCATCCCGTTTAATATTTATTTGTGTCCGTCCCAGGTGATTTTTTTTCAGCCGGACAATTGTTGAAAATTTTTTTTTTGGGAAAATCAAATATACAGACAAGGAGTATTTATCATGTACCGGTGATATTCGTGTCCGGCTCAGGTGCACTTTTCGTTTAGCCGGACAAGTGTTCCAAAATTGGCGTACTCTTAACTTAACTCTAACTTAAGAGTACTCATTATGTACCATCTAGTACCAAATATAGTAATCTCTATCTTCACTACTTTTGCCTGTCCGACTGAAATGATTTATCATATAATATAAACACTTTCATCAAATTCAATTTGACGGTTAAGTAATGAAATTTCATCATGTACCGTCTACAGGATAAATTTTACATCATGTACCATAAAATGATTTTTGTAAGCATATATTCATGATTCATTACAAAACCAAATTGGATTTTAAAATTGAATTTGATGAAAATGTGTACATTAACATATATGAAAAATCATTTCAGGTGGACATGTAGAAGTAGTGAAATTAGAAATTTCCATTTCTGGTACTAAATGGTACATAATGAATACTTCCTGTATGTTTATTTGATTTTCCCAAAACTACATTTTTCAACAATTGTCCGACTGAAAAAAATCACCTGGGCCGGACACGAATATATCTTTAACGGGATGGGTACATGACGAGTCCGTTCTGTATTACATAGTACATGATGGGTACTAAATGCCCGCCAAACTTATACGGCATCGGCCGTATATCGGGCCAGGACGAAGCACACTTTTTTACAACGAATTCCATTAGCAATCGAAATGATTCTCACGAACAAGTTTAGCAAGAGGTTCTTCTTTTGTATATCGTGTTCAAACAGTAATGCAGTTCGATTACAATTTATTGCTACTCCTTCGTCTATTGCTTTCCAGCAGTAAACAACTAACCGGATGTTTCTCGTTCTGAATCCGCTGAATCTTGGCAAAGCCCAAACTTTCCAACTGACACATTAGGTTTTGCCTCTTCACTGCCATCTGCTCATTGTTGCTATCTGATAGTTTCTGCGGGCGGTGTGTTAATTTTCAAGAACAAAAGACCATACCTAACGGACTTGCGTACATTTTCCATCGACATCTTTGAGCTGAGCTGCTTCGGCAAAGCATCGTTCACGAAATGACGGAAGACGGCAGATCATTCATGCTGTGCTAATTAGTTTTTTTTCTGGTCGTTTGTCGAAGAAGATTTGAATCCGAATGGGCCTTTTTGGTGTTTTGTGTTTATGCCTGGGGACATATTTTGTATTGGTTTGGTATGTATAGAAAGTATATTTGAAAAATTTTCGTTAACTTACAGGATCTTCAGATTTTCATGTGAATATTTCTAGTTTATCGATCGGCATATTTATAATTATTTGTGGCATAAATTAAATTGATTTTTTTTATAACAAAAATATTGTAAAATCAACAATTAATGAAACCAGACAAAAACATAAACAAAAATCTCTGCACAAATATCGTTTTTTTTATTATTTTTCGTTTTGTTTGACATTTCTCTTTCATCCAAAATTTAATGCAACGCACACGCGCGAGAAAAAAATGAATGCGTTTAAACCAAAAACAATCCCTGCAGTTTCTCGATATGCTAAAGTATCTCAAAATATGTTTTGTTGAGTATGCTTTTTCAATATAATATGTCGTTATATTTTAAAAAAGATGTCGTTATAAAATAAAAAAAATGACTGATAATAAGTTCCACTACTTGGTGCCAACGCTTTCGCCTTCCACATTATATTTTCTAGATTGATCATATAATCATTTCTTTGCCTGAGTTCATACATCATAGCCGTTTTTGTTGTAATAAGAAAACATGGAGTTTTATACGCACCCAATCGAGGTAATTATTTTTTATATTTTTATTTATACATTTTAAATTAATATTGAAATTAAAATAATATAAAATAAATTATTTTAATTTAATTGAACATTAGTATATTAGGAACATTGGTGAATTATGTAAAAAAATTCCAATAAAATTAAATTTATTGAAATTTTTTTTCATCAATTAACCCATGATCCGCTATTATACATTTGATCTAATTTTCTTCTTTCTTTTCAGGATCAAATGGGAACCATGAATTTGGATGGTTCCAACAACGATTTTACATTTTATCGGCCAGCACCGCCTCCATTCCAGGCAATGTGGGCTGGAAACCAAAACGTGGTCCAGCCTCAGGGACAAAATGGTTACTGCTATATACGGCCGATGCAGCCGGACCAGCCACCGGTGGTAATCGGCCAGCTTTCGGTCAGCGGTGGTATGGGTGGCGCCGTGAGCAGAATCAACCGTCGACGTCGGCTGAAGCAAGACGGCCAAACGTGCGAGCTTCAAACAACAATCGAGACCGAGCTTCAAACAACAATCGAGACCGAGCTTCAAACAACAATCGAGACCGAGCTTCAAACAACAATCGGCCATCGGCGGTGCAAAGTAATCGGCCATCGGCGGCGCAAAATAATCGGCCACCGCAGCCGGGAAAAGTGCGACGGAACAGACAAAGAAAAGAGAACAGCAAGCTGAAGAAACGATAGACGACTGGCAACACTCACAACATCAATTTTTATTAAATAAAATTTAAAATAAATATTTAAAAATTATGTTTAGATTTTTTTTTCAGAATCGTTGTCATCACGATAACAGGCAAAACGGCTCTACATATCGTCATGAAATTTTTACAGAATGAGTTTTCGGTCTAATTAGATTTTGGGCATGGTCGGACGAAGGACTGGTAGGGTCCTCGAACACCTGCATGGAAAAAAACGAGGTTTTATTAGAAAAACTTTTATGCTTACCATT
>JANTEX010228702.1:0-13509 GCA_024741295.1 Macrocera vittata
CGTCATTAACGACTCGATTCACGAATACACGAGCGTAATAATATCATCGCTCATGGAAAGGCTCTTCAAACCACCGACAGCCACAGAGACTGCATCGGCTATCAAACAATTGTTCGATTAGACTAGCCAGTAATTACAAATATTAAAAAGATCTTAAGCGGCTGACACATAAGTGGGACGACGTAAGAGTGTATCGCATTGCATCTAGATTGCCCAAAGATACCAAGAAACATGGGAAATTTTTGTGATATCCTCAGTTGATCCATCCACATGGGCTGAGTTAGAAAAATTCCTACAAGGCAGGTTTCGCATGCTGAAAGCCACAACAGCTAGTAGTCCGTCATCGGCTGCAACAGGCTTCAATAGTCAGCGGCAATAAACATCAACGAGTAAATGCTTTAAAAACGAAGCAACATCCAAAACCAACCACAAGCACGTCGAAATTGGCACTCAATCATCGAAATTCAATGCCTCAATGTCCAGGTACATCGACTTTATCGATGCCCAACATTTCTAAACAAATCACCGAACATTAGAAATTAGTACCTAATCAAGAAGTGACTTGTGTTTAAATTGTTTGCAGATAAATCATCATCGACGCGAATATTGTGAAGAAACTCACAGCTCATATATACACGTCGAATAATCGTCCAGCAGTGGGACATACAAATAAAGTATTTGACATCAACAGAAGACAATGCCAAAACCACACTCATTGGTCATAGCTCACAAATATGAATTATTACTGAATGAGCTGCACAAATGTCACAGTTACCAAGACAACACTCAAACGGCACACGAATAGAAACTGTTGATCACTGTAAATCTATGCAAAGCGTTGGCAAAATGTCATTGTAATTATCATCGGTGCATAACAACAAAAATGTCGTAAACATTCACACACATATATTGTCTTATATAATCGATGGTTTGCCGTCGACATGGATGAAAATTGGCTGATCCTAGCTAATCGACGTATTAAATCGGCCGGTTTCAACACCCGATAGATCAACCAAATTGCCGAATCGTCATTCACGTCCAATCAATGACATCACGACATGACGTCATCAGCGGTCAGTTTCACCACTCGACGGTTCCACCCAAACTACAGACAACAACACATCGATTCAGTTTTCCAGTAGCCCACTCGCCACAGACGATATTGCCAACCGTCAATTCTGAGAAATTAGAATTACTGATAATAGCAACGAAAGGTGCGAATCGATTAAAAATTAATTTATCGAGAGAACTTTTCAACAAACACATGATCGGAATACAGACGGTCGTCTACCGTTCAAAACATAGATTGACAACTCACCAATATTACTCGGGACACACTGCGGCCCGCATTTCGCCAACAAATTGAACGGAAACGATTGCAAACATCAAGCTTACGGCAGCAATAAATCAGCTTAATGGACGAGTGAGTATCTGCAGCTCGTCCACATGGAACGGATTCCACATACTGAAATACACTCGAATGCCAACAGACACTGCTACCAACCGCACTATGCAGTATTTAAGCAGGACAACGAAAGTTCGTGTGGTTCTTGCAGCGCTTATAAACACCAGCTTTCATTAAGTCAAATCCGCTGACAACTCAGACGATGTCGCATCAAGAGGCATCACACCATCGAAACCGCCAACACTTTCACTGTGGTGGACAGGCCCACAATGGCTGAGGCAGTTCAGGCTGTGGCCACTCGCTAACTAACGACTTACTACGGATTATTAGGCTCGACCAAGCTGTGTGCATGCAATCGCTGCCACAATCACATTCCAAAAAAAACCCCCATTGTTGGAGAAATGTTTTATTTCGAATCGCAGCGGATCTGGTTCATCCGACGGTGTCGTAACAGAAAATCGCAATTGGTCACAAATGAATCCAATTATCTTACCAGCAATGAACATGCATCGGTACTTCAAGTTTGTATCAAAATCGCCCATCAGTTTGTTATTCGCTGACGACATCAAACGATTAAATGAGGAAAACCACGTACTTAATTAACTCGATCAATTTACCGAAATCGCATAAGGTAGACAAGCGAATACAAACTGACATGCTACACGGAAACGTACAATTTACGCTGAACATACGGCGACAGAACTATTGGGCGATACACTTGGCAAAAAATGTATAGCCGATTGTGTGTTCGCTTTATGTATCGAAACCACCACAGCAATTGATGGCCGATATTCCCGGTTCGAGAGTTATGCCGTTTGTTCAATCGGCGCTGGATTATGCTGGGCCGATCAATACATGAATGTCGGAAGGTCGTGTACGAAAAGTAGCGATGAAAGGTTGAACTTTTGTATGCCTCACCACCAAGGACAAACATTTAGAAGCAGTTAACGAACCTTCGACGGAAACATTTCTCACGGCATTCGCCGCTTCTTCGAAGACGTGGCCTGGTTACCGAAATTTACAGTGACAACGAATTTTGTCGATAAGGCCTGGCCACCTAAACATTATAACGACATATCAAGACGATCAATGCCTTAGCTCCCCGACCACCTCGTCTCCTGGCATTTAATCCGCCGACGGCTGCACAGTTCAACGGTATGGCCGAAAGCGACGATAAATTTACAAAAAACGACATGTACAACAGTCATTTTACATTTGAAAAATTATCAACTTTACTGATTCAAATAGAAGCAAGGATGGTGACGTATTTTTGCTTAGTTTCGCTTAGTTTCGTGACCCTAAAATTACTAAAAGTAGCCCAAAATTCTCGGAAAGGACTTAAGAAACTGAAAAGTTACCGAAATTACTCCTGAAATTGCTGTAAGTAACCAAAAAATCCAGGAAGTGTAAATTAAGCGGAAGTTAACTGGAAATAATCATAAATCGGTCAATTTCGCCGGATATCAGCTGAGATTGCCAAGAAAATAACGGAAGTTAAATGGAAGTTACCAAAATCTATCGAAGATTGATCGCAAGTCACCAGATATTGACTGGAAGTTCACAGGATTTAACGGGATTCGACTGAAAAACACACAAAATCGGCCAAGAGTCTTCGTAAGTAACTGGGAGTGACCGGAAAACGATCGAAAGTTAATGGAAATCGACTCGGAGTGACCGGAAATTGATTGGATGCCGATCACTTCTGATCAATTGTCGGTCATTTTTGGTTGGATATCGGTCACATGTGGTCGATTTCCTGTAGATATCGAGTAACAGTACTCCCTGTAAATTTTCGGTAACTTTATGTTAACTTTCTGGTCACTTACAATTGATATTTTTTCCAGTTACTTTCGGTTGATTTTTGGTTATGGCAGACGTGTGGTAACATTATATTCCCTCAGAGTCTAATTGTAGTTCTAGCTTGTGCTTACGGCATTTATATAGGCTGCATATGGTCAGTTTCGGTTAGTGGATAGTTTTCTTGTAAATGCCGATCATTTCCTCGTAACATATTGTCGTTGTAGTCACTTGCCGCCATCTCTTCGGTATTTCCAGTCATTTTCTGGTTACTTCCGGAATTAGGCGGTAATTATGGGTCACTTACGATTTTTGCTGGCATTTCCAGTATTTTCGGGTCACTGATGGCTTTTTTTGGTCATTCCCGGCATTTTCGGTTCACTTTTGGTTAGCTTAAGCCACTTCCGGATTTTTTACGGTAAATTGGCCGTTGCGAATCAGTTTTACATTGTTATTTGTACTAGATCTATGTATGTAGCTGAATTTATAAAGTTTAACATTCGCAACCAAGAAGAATCATTCGCTGTAAGTGCCCCTTGGTACTCGCTCTGTGGGTGCACTCCGACCTGTGTGGCCCGATTGAAGCGCCAAAAAAATCGAAGGCATTTGTATGCACAACGGAGGTTAGTTCTGTAATGATTTATTGGCGTCATTTTTAAAGAAATCCGGAATACGTCACCAAACCTCAATACATACCCGGACAAAATTAAATCGTTGAACGAATGAATAGAACCATTGTTGAAAAAGCAAACTGTTCGATGCAGATTTGTCAAACGAATTTTAAGTTCAAGCAGTGAATAAACGCACGAAATGAGTTGAGTCTTGAGTCTTGAGTCTGTTGCTATAAAATGTATTGGCCATGAAGAAGGCACCAAGAGTAATCGGTTGATTGACATGGAAACGAAGAGAGTCACGACTAACGAAAAGTCGTGATGTGGTGTTACTCGAAAGAGTCGAAAAAAAGTTTGTGTTAATAGCCACCGAGAATTCAAACGCGAGCGTCGATACTGAGGAACTGGGGCATAGAAAAACAATGTTAGCCAGTACAGCGATGCAACCGGTGAAATCGACGACGAAGTTACATTTTTTACGAATTGAGTTACTTCCCGGACGAAACAATTACAAACGAGATTAACATAACGATAACGATAGAGCAATGGCTGAAGAATTGAAACAGAAAAAAAAGTGAGACCTCGTCGATTGTCCGAAAAATGAGAAGCCCATAAGATCCAAATGTGTTTTCAAAACAATATTAGACAGCGATGAGAATATTGCTCGATTCAAAGCCCGTCTGGTCGTCAAATGCTGTGCCCAAAAGGAGGGTATCGATTATACTTATTCGCCTGTTGTTTAATATACTTCCATCAGATACTTGAATGCATCGGCAGTCAAATACTATCTACAAATCGATCAAATTGACGTTCTTACAGCCTTTCTACAGAGCGACTTGTTTGATTTAGCCAGACGTGGTGGTTCGAATAAGGTATGTAAATTAAAAAAGCAATTTATGAACTGAAACCAGCGAGTCGCATGTTGAAATAAAAGCTTGCGCTGCTACTATGCCTTTTAATACATCCTCCAGCCACATGAACTTGTCTGGCTGACTCTTACCGGGATCATACATTTTATGAATGACCAGGGATGTGCCGTGTAGTTGACACCGTGTAGTCTACGTGTCTTTTTCCGTGTCATCTATCGCTATTGACAATTCACTTATAGATGACTCAAAAATGACACATAGGTGACACAAATAGATGACACTTAAATATCAGTATTTGTGGTTATAATACATAATGATCCAAATATTAAATAATCATTGGGTTTAGGTCCAAAAGGATATTTTACAAACATTTACAATTCAAAAATGAATTTATATGGTTTTAGCCTATGGCGATGACGATGCTGAGCATAAAAGATTGGCTTCATGTACTGAGTTTTGACATTTTATTGATGACACATATATGACACATATACGTTTACGACGCATAGATGACACATTTTCGTTGTTGACACATTGATGACGCGCAAACGTCGACAACGGTAGAAGACGCGTCATTGCACATCCCTGTAAATGACATAGGTCTCAGAGAAAATCTCTGATAGCAATGTGGAGCGTCCACAATAGATCTCGATAGGTCGCAGTGGTAGGTTAGGGCTTGCACCTCTAAAGGTACAGAAAATGTCTTTTATAACCGTAAGTTTGTAATAATAGTCATTCATGTGGATGATTTATTAATTGTATCCAATTGTGACTCTTAAATTTTAAAACGAAAGACATAGGTGAAGCGAAAAATTGTGTCGGAATTCAAATCGTAGATTAGCAATCCCGTATCCACCCCAGTTGATATTTACTAAAAACTCCCAAAGCAGATGTCTTTCCAAATGAGGTAAAAATTCTAACAAAAATTTGTTTTTTTCTCCACTTGTTAAGAAAATCATATTTTTGCCAGAAACACTATTTTTAAATAAGTATTTTCGATCGAATGCTTCTCGATCTATTATCTAGAGATCGTAATGCGTATTTAGACATAAAATATGTCAAAATCGGACCAACCACTTGTAAATTTAAACTTTGTTTTAAATTTTAAAAATTGCAATGCCTGATGAGGAGTTCAAAACTACATTTTTTTTGTCTCACCATAATCTTAATGTTAGTCGCAAACACATCGTTTCATTTCGATAATTTGCCTCGCGCTATTCCAACAGGCACGTTAGACTACGTGCTGATTTAAAATCATATGCATCGATTGATTATGATAGATATACTAACTTCACGGAAAACTCTGTTTCTCATAATGTTATTTAATTTTGAACCTATCTGAAAAAGAAACGCGATAAGAATGCTCCAAGGATTCCTAATCGCGTTATTCTGAATAACACTATTTCATCAAGTGTGGAAGAAAGTGCAGGATTTTTTTTGAATCTTACTTCGAATCAGTCTTTTCTATATCCGTTCCGCAGTTTCCACCAGGATCAGATGAAGGTATATTGGCAGCCTTGATATATGTATGTAAGTCATCAGTCAGTGCTTCTCAAACTAACATCTCTGGATGTAAAGAAGTCATGTGGTACAGATAAAATTCCTTCGTTATTTTTGAAAAAATGCGCAGGATCGTTGTTTTGCCATTCGCCCTAGTTTTTAATAAATCAATTTCTGTGGGTTTATTTTCGAAAAATTTGGAAAAATGGTTCCACTTCACAAGTTTCTAACTATAGGACGATTGCAAAATTATCTCCTATATCAAAAATCTTTGAATACTTAGTAACTGATGCACTTTTTGATAAAATGAAAGGTACTTTTATCTCTGAGCAGCACGGTTTTTACAGAGGTAGATCTACTGCCACTAATCATATAGATACATTCGCATGTATCTATTGATAAATAATCGCAAGTTGACGTCATTTTCACTAATTGAAAAACCGTTGGGCCGAGTTATCAAAGGATTCTTATTGATATATTGAGATCGTATGGCTTATTTGGTCCATTGAATATTTGGCAACTTCTGGTGTGCCGCAAGGTTCCCTCCTAGGTCCACTGCTTTTTGATCTATTCATCAATGATATTAGCTCCATTTTTTGACATTATAATTTTTCGACAATCTTAAGAAGTTTAAGGAAATTCGATCACTTGAATATAGTACCAAACTGCAAGATGGCTGAAATTCCACTGTAGACTACATTAACTTCAATTTAATTAATCTTAACGTCGACAAATGTCAATCTATGAGATTCACTAAAAATATTATAAATCGTTTTGATGTATTTTGTTATTTAGGATCTGCCTTCCTACAGGTGGTTAATAAAATTTGTAACTTAGGTGTTATTTTCGATTCCACTCTATCTTTTAGACCACACATTGAACACATCGTAAAAAAGCTTATGCTAGGTTTTGTGCTGAGATGTGACTATGCTTTAAAACCCTTTATAACCAACGTGTGTGCTTGAATAGTTTCATGTTTCTATTTTGAGCGCTAAGAAAAATAAAAATGTGTGTGAATAGACAACTTTGATTTCATGGGCCGGGTTTTGGATTTCAGATACCCGGATTCGGATTTCATGTTTCGGGTATCAGCATCAGGGTTTCAGGCTTACATCTTTCGTCAGAGGCAATTTTAATTGGTGTATTATGACTGATTGCAAATTTTAAAAATAGGAGCTTCGCAATTCCATATATTGCAATGGTTTTCGGTTTTTTAGCATAATTCTTTTCTGAGTGTATATTATACTCATTTGTATATATATTATATATGCATTTCAATCGAAATGTTCAAATTCGTTAACGTCTCGTTTTGTATTATAATATTATTATTTATTTTTTCTTTTTTTTTGCTGTTGACATAATGAAACTTGGGTGTTGATGGTGTATAGAAAATTACGAACGCAAGAGAGCCAACCTTTACTTTTGAACAATACTGAAAAGATTATAATGTGAATTCATTAAAAGTTTGTGCTGTGCTTGGAATTATTAATGAAAAGAGAGATATTATGAAAAGTAAAATTTCACTCTGTTCAACATCAACGCATAATAATTACATTTTCAAATGTTGCTGTGTAATGTAAGGTTGGTATACTCGATATATAGATATATAGGTACGTCGCATGATGTATAAAAAAATAAATAATAAAATTGTATGAGCGCCTCTAGCACGCTGGCAGTATATAACAACAACAATATCGTAAAATCGAAAAACACTTTTTTAATCTATGGTGAACTCATAACGGTTTGCATATTTTTATCGATTTATATGTTATCATTTATTCAATTCGTGCTATATATTCAGGATTTTTTAAAGTAAATTCCTTTCTACTCGTACAAAAAATATTAAATTATTTGTTAGATAAAATAGTCATCAAAAGTGAGACTGTTTTAGAATAATCATTTAAGTGTGGAAATTATACCAAAGGATATAAATTCTTTCATCTAATGAATTGTTGAAATATCTTTTTTCCTAAAATTCACAAAATTTACTATCGGTTGCTTCAAATAGTCTTTAATCTGATAACGAATTTATTTTTATTTAAATTAAATTATAACCCGTTTCTACCAGGTACTCATCATTTGCTTCACGCCCTGTCCGGTTTATATGGTAATTTTTATATTTTCTACATATAATATTTGCTTTTTATTTATTTATTTTTGTCTCTTCCACAATAAACAAGAACATAACCGTGTTTAAACGAAACATCGTGTAAATAAACCAGAAAACACGCACATTTTCTAAAAAGAAAATATTTCATAAATATATATATATATACGATAGCAACAGAGAAAAAAGAAAACAAGGAAAAACGGTAAAGTTTAATGTGCCTGTGAATACGATTCGATTTTAATTACATCACCGACCTAAGTACACAAAAGATTAAACGGGAAATGAGTCTGTACACGGCACCGTGTATTTGTATTGTATATACATAAACAGTATATGCCTGATGTATCCCTCTACGAAGTTCATGTCTATATATGTAAAATGTACATTAAGATAGCCCTCAGAAAATATATTTTCGATTGCACCCCTAATTTTTCTATTTTGGTCCTTAAAACTTATTGTGGTGAAATATTACGCCAAATTTCGAACTCTAGATACTGCCGCATTGAACGACAAAATATCCATGTTTTAAAATCGGTAAAATTAAGCTAACAGTAATCGCTGCTCAGAATGAAATAAAGCATATGATTTGTCACATTTTCTTAGCAAAATCGAAAGACCAATCTCTATTCCTTGATATAGGATTGTCATAAAAATAAACATTTAGAAACAATAATCAGGTTAAAGTTTTCAGTTTTTATAAAATAAACGACATTGAAACGATTATTTATGTGTTTTTCTCACTTCTGGGAGGTCTGACAGGGCTGTAAGATTGTTTTGTGGAAATATCGTAATCAGCAATTCCCAAAACCTCCATATACTAATTTTCACGCGGTTCCGACTATCTTTTAGATGTTACCCCACTTTTCCCCTTCAATAGGAGAGCGTTGAAATTTTAATTTTACATCAGACTCGTAATCAGCGACCCCTCAAAACCCCAACAAATAGTGTTTTATTATTTATAGCCGGAAAAGTCGGTTTTTACCCCGGTTTTTGCCCGAAAAAAATTAGTTGTTAAGAATATTGATGCTGAATAATATCGAAAAAGTACAATCATTTCTTGGTTTCACTGACCATTTCCGAAAGTTTATAAATCATTATGATTTTCTGATTTAGCGCTAATTTCCAGTATTATACACATTTCGACAAAATTCTAAGACCGAAGTGCATATCGATGCGAACAAGCAGAGTTACCGTCTGGATCATCTAAAAGAAAACTGACCAAAGGTGGATTCAAACTTTGAATTGAACAAAAGGTTCTCACATTAGACATGTGTGCCCGATGAAAAGAATTATATCTTTGTCGATCCTGTTTTGATGAAATTAAGTAGATGTTCTACGGGAGAGCTGGGACAGTTTTTAGAACAAGGACGAACGGGCGAAAAGAAAGCGGTTCAAAAAACAAAAAAGATGAAAAGGATATGGATAAAAAGGACGAAAGGGACGAAATCAAAAAGAACGAAACCAAAAAGGACTAAAAGAACGAAAAGGATAAGAACGAAAGGATAAGCACGAAAAGGATAAGCACGAAAAGGATAAGGACGAAAGAGACAAACAATCGAGTGAGGGCTCTTCAGAAAGAACTTGAACTGGGTAGTCTATTTCAATAATTGTGAACATATTTGAAGGAACAATGTGGGCATGAGAGGTAATGAAAAGTTGAAATGGCTGAAGAAGGCATAAAAGCTGAAGAAGGCATGGTGTGGGTACCTGTTAAAAAGGTATTGATCTGACGAGATCATAAAAATAGCTGTTTAGAAAAAATAAAATAAAATCAAGGATGAAACGTTTAGGTAATCGTTGTCATGTAATATAATACATCTAAATCGATTGAGCATAAGTTCAATTATTTCAGATCAATTTACAATAAGTGAAAAAAGCATCCCAATACATTTTATTATATACCATTAATTCTATTAAGGCCGTGCAGGCTTTTGAAAATGACTTAATTTTACATAAAATGGACAAAAAATTAAGCATAAGTGAATTTAAATGCAAATTTTTCATCCTTATCCTTTTTGTCTTTCTCGTCCTTTGTTCCTTTTTGATTTCGTCGTTTTTGTTCATTTTGATTTCGTCCTTTTTATCCATATCCTATTCATCTTTTTCGTCTTTTTAACCGCATCCTTTTCGTCCGTTTGTCATTGTTATTCGGGCACTTTCGTCCTTGTTATAAATATAAAAATGTCCTTGTCCCAGCTTCCCCAAAATTAAAATTAAAGTAATCCAGTATGTTAAAATCGAATAATGTTCTGTTTTGGAATGGTGTAGAACACATTAACTAAACTGATCTTTAACGTTAATCGCACAATTGCATTAACAGGTAGTTTTTTTTTTATCTATTTCGATTTATTTTACAATTAATCAAGGAGGAATATATCAATATGACCGGTCAAAAGTCTGCGTTCTTCCGTTGGCACCGAATCTACATTTATACTTCTTCGTCGTGTAAGGGATACAATTGTTATTTAATTACTCAGTAAATATATACAGGTTGCCTGAAATATATTTCAATTGCTGATATGACTGCCCGGAGATAAGACAAAGGACGCCCTTGAGGACGCCTGTTTGAGTCGAACTGATTTCTGGATTGCCAAATATGCTTGGAGAATTGGAATTCTAATCGGAATACCGTTCGACACCCTCCTGCCGAAAATTGCCTTAGTGATTGCAATATTTATGTAGAGCCTACCTATTTTAAGTTGAATTTAATGAATAAAAACAAAGTACCATATTCACTATTCTATTTGTTTTCATTCCAAAACTGAGTTTTTTATATCGAGTCACAATTATTCCATTCACCCCAGATATTAGACTCACTGCTTTAGAAACATGAACTATAACTGAAAACGCACACATATAAACAGAAATAGAAATTAGTAACTTTTATGCACTTTTATGTGAATTTTCAGTCTTTTTCAGAAAAGAGAGCTCAGGGCACTCCTAGAGTATGTGCTCAGCAGTCTTATACTCGTCTTCCCCCTATCGACACGTATATGGGATGGTGTTGGCTAGCTTAGGTAGATGTTTATTGCATTTTCCATGTCCTATCAGAAATTTCGTTGCTGAAGGAATTTCTTGTTCTTGGTGGGAACATAAGTATTTCAGATAAGTTCCAAAAAGACGCCTTTCATCAGTCATCACATTTATAGAGTGATCACAGTTCGTTAGTGCTATCCATGTCGCATGGTGAGATATGCCATTTTGTGGAGTGTGCCAGGTGCTTCGATAGAAAGTCTAGTACAAGGTTCTGGTCCTGACATAAGCGATATGCACCTGTGACTCTAACTCTGCCAAAGCGCCTGTAATTTCATCTGTCAGCCCAGAATGTCCTCCTAACCCAGTGTAGTTGAGCATGATTCCCACACATAGTGTACACAATAAATTAAAGCGTTCAAAGGAAAACCTTGAATAAAAGACAGATGATATCAGGGATTGATTGACTATCAGTAAAGATTCATCTAAATAATTAACTTCATAGTCAATCGGTAAGCTGAAGCTATAATATAGTATATATTTCGACTTGATATACTGTATGTTTTAATTCCAGACTGAAAGCAAGATCTTTACAGAAAATGCCAGACCCAGTAGAGACACTATCATTCGGCCTGTCGATATACCTACACATGTAGTTCGGGGATTGCATGGACTATTTTTCTCTTAATATTTAAACCTAAAAAGTCATGACTTTTGGGCGTAATTAATTAAAAAATAATCCAGGGACATGTTCAAATTAGGACATTCTACTTATAACCCTGGCATTTCATAACTTATTTCTTTAGACGCCCACATCTATCTTTTTACGAGGTACAGGAGATGACAACAATTGTATACGATTGTGGCATTGTGTATTTCATATTTTACTGCTAGTTGACCACAGTTCTATTCAGTTAATAAAGCTCAAATCACTAAAAGCACAGCAAATTATTTAACTTTCAGTATTTTGTTAAATACAATATTGTGTCACATAAAACAATTGAGATCGATGCGAATGATCATGAAGATTTTTCTTTAAAACTAAAAAGAAAAGCTATACACTCAGACAAACTCTCTCTCTCTCTCTCTAAAATGCTACAGCGCTTGATCACCAAACACTTCGGACATAAACAATTACATCTTCTAACTGTAAATGAACTAATCAGAAAGGTGTAAGTCGACAATAAGCGGCTCTTTTTAAACTGTCAGATTTACTAATTTTCAGAGAGATTCACACGAAAATCAATCATATCCTTTTGAGAATCGCTTAACACAGTTTTCGTCAACTTTTCATTCGACACGGATGTCAGCAACGAATCGAAATGTACACTAAAGCATCATACAGTTTATGATGCAAAAAGGGACGAGCTCCGAATGAAATTGGGAACATAAATTTAGGCAATACACCGTCTCTCCTATACCCATATCGGCTCTAATTTTGCGTTATGACTTCGTTAGCGAAATTGAATAAAGTGCTCAAACTGTTCGTATGATCGCAGCTAACCAATATTAGATCCTGCGGACTTCTCACATTCGCTGGTTTGTCTGCGACATCGTTACTTATATGATAGAATGTTGAAGGTGTTAATGCTGGAGGATCTGGCTTGACTATTTCCTTGCCACCATCCGTTAGCGACATTTGGAGTTGCAAGGGCCAGATTAAAAATGTGAGGTAAAACAATAAATTATTAAACGGACATGCATTTGAAAGTCGATTACAATTCCTCTTATTTATTAAAATTTGAGGTGCCCTGTCATTGCAATGAAGGCACTACATTTTTGCCATTTGCTTTTGTCCACAAAATGGGTGACCCAAGACTTCATGAGCCAGTATAAGGATCTATCAATAGTGTAAAGTCAGAGCATCTAATAGAACTCTTTCGAGCTTCCATATTTTGTTTCCTTATTTAGCTTTTTTTTCTTCGCCACCGACTTTCCTGTCCTTGGCTTAGGACACTCGTCGCCTGTTCCCTTCGACTGATATAGGTTTTATATGTTTTCCGATAGTTAGAGGCCTTGGTAATACGCTCCTTCTCTAGTCTTTTCCTTAGTTCGAAACAATGTTTACAAATAAGGTGATCGGGCACTACTACAAAGACATCGGTCTCAAGAAGCAGGGTCCTTGAGCGAAAAATTTATCGACATTCGATATTCTTAGCCACATATCCTTACACTATGTACGATGGTTTACGTGGTATTCATCCCTTGTAAATGACCCAGGAAGAGACCTACATCATTTCGACC
>JANTEX010228813.1:0-13505 GCA_024741295.1 Macrocera vittata
GAACATATTATAGGTAATGTTATTTGGGTTATAAAAATTAATTTTATTGGCACAAGCATTTATAGAGAGGTACATACATATAACATATATACATACAATTGAAAAATAAAATATTAAATAGAATTGATTTGATAGTAATTATTGTTTGCTATAAGTAATCGCGTTATGTACCGCGCGCACCAGCCAAACAGCAGCCATTTACCTTAAGGCAGACAGTTTATTTGATTTCATTTGTATTCTATGCGAAATGATAGGCAGCATATATACAGTTGGTTGGTCTATTCAACTTGAAAATTATGCTAAAATATATGTTATTTATGTTATTAAAGTAGTGTTTTAACAACACACATAAGTAGTTCGTTGATTGGTTAATTAAAGCGGTAGACTGGTAAATCATATTATTGTTAAGTTTAAATATAATCATCCTGATATGATAGAATCACATATTAGTGATCATGACAAGAGATTAACGTAATATCATATTGTTCACTTCAATATTTTTGTAAAAGTGTTAAAGAATGAAAATTCATTGATATAATGATATTCATTGATTATTGTTTATGATCACTTCATTGATAACAACAAATGACACTGAGACTAGAGCAAATATGCAGGACGACACTCTAGTTACTGTTTTGAAACCTCAATTCATTGATGCAATGAGAATATTTCAAAAGTGAGATTCATTGACATAATGAAAATTCATTGATATAATAATAATCATTGATTATTGTTTATAAGTTCACTTCACTGATTACAACAAATGACATTGAAAGTATATAACAAATGCAGGGCAACACTCTAGTTAACTTTTTTCAGACCCCAATTCATTGATGCAATGAGACTATTTCAAAACTGAGATTCATTGACATAGGAATAAATTTGAGGGGAGACTTCATTTATAAGGAAACATATTGGTAATATACTATTGGAAAAGTACCACAAATTTACGATGCCGTGCGATCACTTTCGATTGCATTTAAAAATGGAACTCGGTTTAGCGCCAAAAACCAGTTGTAAAAACTGACGCTGCACATGGACCCACACATTGCAGTTTCTTTTCGGTTTTTTCTAAGAAAACTATTTCTAAAGGCCGTACAACAATAATAATGCAAGGACATGGCTCACAGCTGAGCACAAAAGACGATTGTTCCTCTGCGTTCAGGTAAACGCATATATATAAATGCGTGTATTTTGTTGCACTGGTGACAAACGTAAAGCCAGGAACAAAAGCCAATGCGCAAAGAATAGATACAATAAATGGAAAAATAACAATTTCTACACAATTTCATAAGAATAAAAATACTCTGTGTAGATATGTATAGTTAATTCAGCCAAAAGTTGTATGTTTTTAAGACTTTAAACGCACATGGTTGCCATATACGCACCTATATACATATATGTATAATTGATTGTAATGTAGACTTTTTGGCTAAATTTTTGTTTGATGATCCCAGGCTACACAGTGAACACACGAAACATTATAAATTATCTATCTACATATATGTATATATAGAGGTACCAATGCATAGATGAAGCTAAGAAGAAGAAGAAAAATGTTTGTGCGCAAACAAAAATGACACAATTTTAAATTTGGTAAAGACGAATACTTGGTTTTGGATATTTGAGAAAAAAAAACAACAACAACTGACGCAAGATGAAAAGAAGAAAAATTGCATTCCAATTCATTGAAATTAAAGTTTTTCGATTTTTTACGTACAAGCTATATAGATTCGTTTTTATTTTATTTTTGTTAAGAATGGTTAATGGCGGAAAAGAATTTATGTACTGGAGCGGGTGATGTGTAAAATAGTTTCAGATATAACTAGATATTCGGGAAAAATGTTGAGCCATTTCAAAACACTAATAAATATACTGATACGATGATGCACGAATATGTACCGATTACTGAATATATATCTATTGGATCATGTAACTTTTCGGGTGCACAATTGCATAAAGTCTATAATTTGGCTTTACATTTCGATTTAAAATCAACTATGATGTGTTCTGCAGTACTTTGTACCGTTTCTGCAGTGTTCTGCAACGATCTACATTGATTCTGCAATGTTTTGCAATGATCTACATTAATTCTGGAATCATCTATTCTAATTCTGCAGTTTTCGGCCTATATATTAAATTTTTTTACGGTTCGAAATGTGTATATGCACCAGACTATTTACCATTTTCGGGTGCAGATTGGCGTAAAATCTAAAATTCAGTTTTTAATTTGTATTTGTAATTATTAAGGATGTGTTCTGCGATGTTATGCGTTGAATCTACAGTGTTCTACAATGATCTTCATTGATTCTGCGCTGTTCCGCTATTATCTACATAATTTCTGCAATAACCTACATAGGTTCTACAGTTTTTGGGCGATATATTATTATGTTCTGCAGTTCTAAATATTTGGTTTACAGTGTTTATGCAGATATTTTATGTTCTCTCGATGTTTTTCTGCTATTTTGCTATCAGTTGTACGAATTTCTGCAGCTTTTCAGGCACATAAATCTAATAGCTTTTAAGATTAAAGTCTCAAAATGACAGATGCACATCACTAATATGCTATGCCGTACAGATGGACAAGAAGATGAGCTGTACAGGCTATACAGAAGAAAATAAATATTTTCAATATACAAATATTCACTCATTGGATTTCTGTATATATATATATAGAGTTTTTTTTTAGTCTAAACGAATAGAAGTTACCGATCAAGTTCATAATGTATACATCTACCTATACCATACAACAAAATTCTACAAACACTGTAATCCAAGAATGACTATATGGCAGAGGATTTCATGTAATAAATCGTTTGTGTCGTTTTACGATTTGTGAACCTTGTTCTTTCTTAAGGAGAGAAGAAAAACAGAATTCACAAAAAAATATATACACAAGAAGAGTCACAGTTTTTCAGCCGTTGTTCTTTTGATTAAGGTTTCGTTGTTGTTGTAAATTCCATTGCGGGTTCAATCGAAGAAGAGCCTGTATCATGGTTGCATATTATTTTACCCGACACGATACTTTATAAAACCATCTGAAGCTGCGATGCAGCGGCCTTCCGATTCCAATTGCTTATAATAAAAATATATATATACATATACTTATATCCAAACAGAAAAAGATGCAAAACAGTACAGTAAAAGAACTAAATGAAGCAAAAAAAAATCGCGATGCATAAGTATATAGGTATCAAATGTGCAAAATAATGTTCATGGCAGAAGAACATTGGGAAAAAAATCGAGAAGGATCATTTGATGTGATTAAATGGAATTCGTGTATTTACTATTTATATATATGTAAGAGGAACATATTTAAGTACAAGAAACGAAAGGTGATCATTGAGAATTGCAATAAAACAAACTTGTACTGACACACACACAGGATTTATAAACTGTTTGCAGAAAGACCTGTGCGCAACTATAGAGAATTTATATTTTTGTACAAATGCACAAATAAAAAACCAACACCTGGGTCAGAAATGTAATATTTTTAGTAACGTGCAAGCAATTTTTGTGAAAATATATATCCACACGCTAAAAACGCATTTGTTACTAAAACATGTTTTTGCAGCAAAAAAAAACAAAACATTCAAAAGGAATGCAAACTTGTGATTCTAAATTTTAAAGAAATATGTTCAAGTAATGTGTTAGCAAGTATAAAAGACATGTTTTAGCGAAAGTCGAATAGCATAAAAGACAAATCTGAAAATATTTGAATGCTATGCTGAATCAGGTTGAATAAAAATGATTTGCTAGGAAAAACTATTTTTATCTGTCTCTATATTTTATGATAAAACTATAGGCTCATTGTATTAATGACACATTAAAAATCCAATAAAAATCTTTCACTAATTTAATCATGTGCTTGGTCAATGAGATGCTTCGTTGATAACGATACTGATATAATGAACGAACAATTTTCACTGATTTACATATTTAACTGAAATGCTACAAAAACATTGTTAACTTCATTGATCCAATGTACAGTTACAATTTCTAAAACCCTAATTTAAAGTATCTAAAACCGAATATATATCTATGGGATAAAGCTGAAGAAAATAAATTTTATTATATAATTTTAATTACACCGCCTACCTAATTTAATGCAATAAAAGCGGTTATTCATTGATCCAATGAACAGTAAAAAAATGCTCTACCCTAAGATATTTACCATTAATCCATGAATATAGGTAAAATCTAAGAAAATACGCATATCATATATGCGTTCATATAATTTTTGATTTAAAAACGGAAAAAAAGAAGAAAAATATACATCTGTCTGTTTAATAATAAGGAACGATCAAATTGCAATAGGAAGCACACAAAAAAAAAGAAGATTCGATCGCATTTATAATATCTTTAAGGAACCCCAATCAAGGTCATTATCTAAACTACCTATACCTATGTATATATGCAAGCAATGCTTTAACATTCTCATATGCGTATATAAACATTAAGAATTTCGGTTTATGCTGTCTGTGTTTGTTTAATTCACGTTCGCCTGATAACTATATATAGTTATGGTTTGTTAACCAAACAAATAAAAATTAGGGAGACATTTTTTGTGTACACAAATACACAAATGCTTACAACACACTAATGGATGTTCTTTTTCGCCCCTAAGAACGTTGAAATGTGTCTTTTGCGCTTTATGCAATAGTGCAATGTATAAGAAATTGACTAAACAGATTAATAAAAATTGACATTGACACAAAAAGATTATATGTGAGTGACTTTTTTCCCATAAAAACTTGTAGAATGATATAATATGTAATCTTCTATATAAAACAAACTGACAAGTTTATATGCACAGGATTTATGCTCGAACCAGAATAATAACGGTATAGATTTTCAATGGTAAATGTTCGGTTTTTGTTTGTTTGATACGTTATCCCTAGAAAATATTGTCAATTTTTAACAGTTAAAGCTATTTGATTAAGAACTCAAATCATTCATCACAGCAGTACCGATATATACCCATGTATACTTATGCAAACACATATCGCAAAACATGACTTACGACGATTTATACAAACTAAACTTTTAATTACATAAAACTCCACAACAATTTAAGAACTGCGCGGATCTATAGGAAAAAAAAATAATTTCATCCTCATTAAGCGGGTAATTTTTTAAGAAACTAAAAAAAACTACCGCGATTTCATGGCAAAATCCAATTATACACGAAGAAGACCCGACAAACAACATTCCAAAGTCATTAAAACAATCTATAATTAAACCATTAATTATAACAATTAAGAAAAAAAAGAAGAAATATTAAAAAATTAAAATAAATTATCTATGCGAAAAACGTCAATTTATTATAATTGTTAGATTTTTTTTCTCTTCATCTTTTACTTCTTTGAAACCCATAACTCTTACGTCTATACATTTTTTATTTCATTTTTTTGTTGTTAAATAAATCTTCTGCAGACTGGTGTTGCACCATGAACGGGCGTTCACTTATGCGCTGCCGTGTAATATATGTCTATACAACTGATTTAATGAAAAATTATTATCCGGCGCATTCTTGTGCATCCAGGTAATATACCCCTTTTTCGTTATTTATATATGTATATACATTTATATGTATAAAAATATGTCGGATGTACAACATGGTATATACAGCTTGAAATTCAAATGAAAAAAATTAATGATTTCACTGTATAATGTGCTAGACTTAATCAAAATCACGGAACGCCTTTAAACAATGTTTTTTCTCTCGGTTTTTACACTTTGATCTTTGCATTTTCAATTAAAACTTGTTTCGCACTTGGCACAATTATCTATTGTATATAAAAAGGGTATAGAATCGACAATACGATTGAGTTTGGCGGAATTTCAATAAGCAAACAATTTGTTTTTCATTAAAGTTGATATATACTCATATATACCGGTATATATCAAGTGATTAGCATCAACAATGAAACAATTATCATTCGATAACAATAAATGTGCATGTTTTTCATTAAAGTTGATATATACTCATATATACCGGTATATATCAAGTGATCAGCATCAACAATGAAACAATTATCATTCGATAACAATAAATGTGCATGTACATGTAGATATATGGTGATTGACATCGATATATACCAATATGTACCACTATATATCAAAAATTATTCTTCAATCATGAAGTTATAATTACGCCACACGCTTTTTTGAAGTCGATATCGTTATGTACCTGTATATATCCAATGAAATACATTAGTAAAGAAGCATTTTACGTATATATTTCTGTCAATGTATATATACAGCAAAAGCAGTAGATATATACCTCTATCTAAGACCATATATCCAAATATATTCACCAGTGACAGAACATTTTTCATTCATTACTCTTAACGATTACTTATTTATGCCAACTTCGATATATACCAATATATACATGTATATATCTAACGATATCCACCAACTACCAAGCATTTATAATTCCTGAAGTATGTTTATATACGTGTCAATGTCGATATATTTTAATCGAAAACGATACATACCATAAATCTGATATATGCTACATATTACATGACATACATAAATTTTTTAAACTTTTCGATGGCGACTTATACCCATATATACAAGTATATTTAACAGATATCTACCAATAATGAACGATTTATAATTCCTCACACATTTTTTTTTTAATTTAAACTATTCAAATGCAAATTATACTATTTATCTGGTCAAGAAAAAAAAGGTGTACCATTTGCTCTGATTTTCGTTATACATGCATACAGAGCTTATTACAATATTCATACGTACATATCATTATGCAAATCTGGTGTCCGGAATTGAATACGATACGATCGGTATATATATACATGGTTCATAGAGGAAGAACGAAAAAAAAACCCAAGAACTTTATATACTTCTTTTATAGTATGCCATCAACCCTTCTTATTCGCTTCAGTTATTGTTCTGGTGTATGGTTTTTCGGCACACAAATACCATCTTATATTGTATGGCAAAACTACATGCACATACTTTATAAAAAGGTATAAAAATGCAAAGAAATAATAAAAACAAGAACAAAAAAGATATAAAAAATAGTTTTTTTTATATTCTTTTTCGTCGTCGTAAGTTACGTTAAATTTCCGGTCTTTATACATATATATATATATGTATATATATATATTCGTTTTGTTACACATCGAAAAAGACGCTCGCATATTGTCAGTACGATATACATAGAATCCTATACACCACCGACCGGAAGCGGTAAAGTAAAACTCTTGGTCCTCGTCTCTTCTTTTTTTGCTTTCGGATGTATATATAGGTACATATATTTTCTCCTATGTGGATACATATATACGATTTTTATATAAAAATCTACTTGTATTACATTATTCGAGAAAATGACAATCTGATGGCACTTTATATACTACAATGACAACATGACAAAAACATATAAGCAACAGACAAACAAAAGCACCGTAATCTCATCGTATATATACATAAAGTATCAAATGACAGTGTTTTTTTTATTCTCTTTCATTGACAGAAAGTGGTAAATGACGAACAAACACCTCATCAATATGTCGAAATAATGAAATGTCAGTGAACCATCAATGAAGAAAATACGCGCAATCTGGTTGATGTCAATTTTGGTCCTTCGAGCCATAATTCTTATTTCAATGAAAAGGTCGTTCGGTTCAAATTGCGCTTATACGTCTAATGGTTTAGAATGCCGGATGAGCACAAATTAAAATAGAATTTCGTGTATATGACTGATTACGATTAAATTACATTTGTTTCTGTTATTCTGTTAATCTTGCGGTGTAGCAATTAAACACACAAAACATTGTGTATAAAGTTATAATAGAAGTTGTTTTATATCCGGCTTGCTCTTTAGATCAAAATCTCTGTGCACTTACGATGTATTTCAAATGAAACTGGTGGCACAAGAACATTTAAATGCTACATAGAAATGAAGTGGAAATGAAAAAGGGTGCATGTTTGATGCACTCTATATACGTCTTCTGCCTGAAGTACAATACTATTAAGTTTTTAACCACATGGCCTACAAACTACTGTACAGAAAGTATATGCGGTACGGTGGTATATGGATTTTAATTCGACCGCCAAAGACTATGTTTCATATAACCTATTAAACTGTCGGTTAAGATTTTATTGTGATCATAACTCTGTAATAAGGGGCTCTGTGTCGTTAATTAGAATATATACATTTATATATAATGTATCACGAGCGCGTGATCTATTTTATTTATTTATTTATTTACACAATTATCCTGTAAATACACCGATAATTTTACTGCCGGTTTATTAAGAACTGTGCGGTAGGTTTGAATTGTTTTATTTATTTTTATTGTCGGCAAACTTTAATTGAATCAATGAATTGATTCAGGTAGACAAATTAAAAGCAAATTTTTTTTGTGTACTTACCGGGCGATCGAGATGATGTTTCGTTTGTGTCATGCCATGCTTCAATGATAAGTGTAAACGTGCCCTGAAATAGAATATAGAATACAAAAATTAGCTAAATCTATAATTCGCTGGCAAAAAATCAAAAACTTCAATGTATATACACACTGTACTTATATATGTATATTTGTCTGCTCTTCATTTCAGATGTGTTTTTGATTGTCTTTCGGTATGAGCTCAAGTGCTTTTATTGCACTATACACCGCAGAACCACTCAAGTTTACGTAAAGCATATATATTGTTGTACATTATGTATTACCATGATACAAAAATAAACGTAATGCTACTTGAATTTCAGAGACATTTCTGTCGGCTGCATAGATATCCTCTTTTATGCGAAAATATACGGCAAGATGAAGTGGGTGGAAATATATGAAAAAAAGGACATTCTATTGCGCCCGTTTGTAGATGGTTTTGACATGTTTGTGTATCTTATAATGAATGATGTCTGGCGGCAGTAAACTTGAACTGTTCTACAATGTTGCAGTGTATCGCAGCCACTTATGGATTTATTGCAAATATTTTCTTATTGGTCACACAAGTACGTTTGCATATATAATTTTTTGGTTTTGATTGACAAGTTTGCTGGAAACATGCTTCTGCATAATTTCTATTCAAATTAAAAGTGCAGCAGTAAGAAAATACATTTTATTAATGATCGATAATGCTTGGTTTATTTACATTGGATGTAAATTTTTGCTTATACTTGGTCTTGGATAAATAAATGTGGCTATATATGTGGTATATATGGGTATATATGTGATAAATACATCGCCATATATATAGAAATTCGCATAATGTGAGCATGTCTTTTCTTTTAGGTCACAAACCCCACGAATAAAAATGCCAACAGTACTGACTTTACTGAAATTATATTCTGACTAACTGTAAATTTTGCCACACAGAAAGGGAAAAATTCAAGCCAACGATGTGAAAAGATTTGATTCTGGCTAATAGTGAACATTTCTCGAGACATTTGTGCATATATTTGGATTTATAAGTTTCAGTATATATGTGGTATATAAGGGTATATATGGGTATATATGTGATACAATTATCTATGTGGTTGAACATATGGTCAATAAAATAGTATACGTATTCGAATATATATAAAAAAAAACAGGTCACCATTAAATTTGCCAACTGCTCTGCTCACCAAACGTTTATTAGGAAACTATATTCAGGCCAACTTTACATTTTTCACACAAAAAAAAAAGGGAAAATCAATGCAGACAATATGTGTACAGAAATGGCCTACTACCCTCGTAGCCATTCATAGTCTCAACGTTAAAAACAGACACTATTTAAGTGTATATAACAAATCGTTCTGATTTAAATCAACGATAGTATGCAAAACAGTCATGTTATAGGCGCAACCAAGAGACTTATGCAATTTAAGGACCGTCAAACATGCTATATGCACTATGTTTACACCACCGGTCGTCCGAAAATAGAAAATTCCATATGCACACGTATATGTATCGTGATACAGGTCATCGTCGTGTTCCATATGGTAAACGAACCTTTTTTCATATACACAATTTATTCAGCCAATAAACGCGCAATTGATTTTTTGTCGTGTTGTTGTGTTCTTTTTTTTCGGCAATGCGCCCTCCAACTGTGCATGTTGCTGATTTTTTTTTTTAAAACCGCCAACCAGTCGCAAAAAAATCTAATTTGCAACCAGAGTAGTCGCTATAAATAATCCAAAAAACTGTATTACGACTTTTTTCGTTGGGTATTTATGTTGCACACATATGTGCGAGACTCGGGCGAAATCGAAGAAAAAAATTGTAATGAATTTCACTGGTACTTTTTATTTTAATTATTCAGTGCGTGCCAGCTATATTATGTATATTGTATGGAAACCAAGTGGTTTTTACAATGTGGTAATGAAAATTGTATGTCTGCGTTATGTGTATGTTTTTTTTTTTATTTGGTGTGCCTCTCGTGCCAATGTAATTCAAGAGCAAATAACAATTTTCTTTGACTTTTTTTTGGGCAATTTTTTGTTGTAATAAAACAACGCGCAAGAGACGCGCAATTATAAAAAAATGAACTATTACAATGTATAGTTATGGCCATGACAACGGTTGCGCTTGATGCATTATTCATTTTAAAAAATCAATTCATTGATACAAAAAAAAACATCAAAGTATCACTGTCTAAATTTTAAACCAACAAAATTTTATTTAAGTGTTGAAACCAAATGAAGATCATAAAAGAAACATTGATATCATTAATATATCAATGAGACAATTTTAGGCAATTCAAGAGGAAATAAATGATTGAACAGAACGGCCATCATTGATACACAGATAATTAATTGGAATCATCAAAATGTCGATTTAATCTTAAGAACCTTCTAAACTCTTTAAAATTTAATTTTTGGTGTACTAAGTCTAAGTTTGCTTCATTGATGCAAAGAAAAATAAAGGAAAACCATATAAATGTCGTTTCAACTTTGAGCCACTATTAAAACTTTTAAGGTTTGACTTAAGTTTCATTGATATAATGATAATTCCATTAGAATTGTTGACACATTTGAATGAAGTTTTAATCAAATTTTAACACATCATTTATGATTTAAAATGTATAGAATACAATTTTTCATTGGATCAATGACACAAAGAAAACAACTAATTGACCAATTCCATCGACTTCTGTGTGAATCCACAATTTCAATACACCATAAAGCACAATCGTCTCAATTTCATTGCAATTCATCTTTTATGTACAAAAAAAAAATAATAAGAGTATGCGCTACAAAACAATCAGCATAATATCAATTTCTTTTAGAATTTATGCTTTATGCTTTTTCAATAATTTCATTTTCTCACCGGTTGACTGCGCGGTTTGTTTTTCTAAGTTTTGTTTATGTATACATATACATATATATAGTCCGGCACGGTCGCTTCACTGCGCAGACAGTGCAGACAAACAATAAACACAAAAATTATTGGAAAAATTAATCGTTTCATTGAGTATCATTTGATTGCTGTTTATACGAAAAGAATGTAATAAAAGTTATATACAGAAAAACTTGCGAGCACAAATTCAATACGGCTGTGTATTTGTTGTGCTTTCTATGCATTGACCATTTACAAGGCTAAATTTACCATTTGATCTAAATAACATTCAAAGTGTTTAAATTGGACAGGAAATGGATTCTTCTGCATTCTGCGTTCATTGATTCAATGAACACCTGCAAATGTATACATTAAATCCATGAACTATTAATTCGTCCATAAACGCACTGTAAATTCTGTTCAGTGATGAGTCTTTGAATATTGATACGTCTTTAAGTCAAAGGAAATTGGCGCGAACAGGATAATCGCATCCATTTTTAAAAACAACACGTATCGTCATTGTGTTACCTCACAAAACTAAACCTACATGTGTATACGTCACTATACCAAACAATGCAGTGGTAACACGTGTTACGAAAAAAAAAAACGTTAAAAAGCTCTGAAAAATAATGTCCCTCATAAATGTACTCATACACGTTCATACATTGTTGAAATACCTATTTAAAAATATTAGGGTCGCCGAATTCATTGTTAAAATGTTGCGCGATTGACTTGGCATGAAGTACGAAACGTATGTATATATATATATATACACAATACGGGGTTACCCTCTTTAAAAATGGCCGTTACAGTCAACATTTCGAACCGAAACATGTGCAGAAAAAGGTGTGTCAACAAAAATTGCATTGGCCAGAGTCACAAAAAAAAACAAAACTTTTTAATCGGTTTAAAAACGAAAGTTGACTCTTAGGAAATTTTTAGCAATGCGTTACAGTTTTACAATGAATGAACGAAGTTGACATGCATTGAATCACCCTGTATTTGTGGACTAAATACACAACCTGAAAGGCAGATGGTCGTTGTTGTACGTCATACATCAGCACAAATATGTATGCCACACTATTTACGTAAACTGAACATATATAAATATACGAATATGAATTTCGTTAACAGTCTTGTTAATTCATCCCTTTTACATTTGTGTGTAATGAAAATAGAAAAATAAATTTTAATAAAATCAACTTACCGGCCATGTAAAATCAAACGGAAATCGAATCGGATTGATAAAGCCCAATTGCTCTGTACTTCGTCCGGTTAGATTCACCGAATTATCGCCGAGCACCGGTGTCACAACATCGCCAAACGTGCACGGTGATGTATGATCGATCTTGGCCTGATAATGTTTTAGACAAACACGAAACCGCGTCCTACACGTACCAATACAATTGCCCGATTTATCCGATCGCCCACTACAGCATGCACCGACATTATCCTTACCGGCATCGTTGCTAAATTGTTTCAGTCTAAGCTCGAAGAGGCCAGAACTTTCCGCCTAGAAAACAAAAAAATAGAAAATAATTATTATTTAATTTGTTGATTAATGAATAGATTAATGGCTGGTATATAATGTATTCGGGCGGTAATAGTTATTTCAATGTCAAATTTAAGTGATATTGAGCAATAAGTGAATCAATGAACATAGTTAAAAACTTATATTACTAGTTGTCTGTGTTTACAATTTAAACTTAAATTGAAAATAGATTTTCTGGTCAGTTGTCTTTTCATATTTTAAGGTTAATTGATTAATGAATCGATCAATAACTCCAAAAACCAATGAATATTGATATTACATAATGTTTCCAAAGAAGTGATTGAGCAATAAGTGAATCAATGAACATAGTTAAAAACTCACATTATTAGTTGTTTGAGTTTTTAATTTAAACTTAAATTGAAAATTGATTTTCTGATCAGTTGACTTTCATATTTTAAAGTTCATTGATTAATGAATCGATCAAAAGCTACAATAACCAATGAATATTGATATTACATGATGTTTTTACATTTGTGATTGAGCATTAAGTGAATCAATGAACATAGTAAAAAAATCATATTACTAGTTGTCTGTGTTTACCATTTAAACTTAAATTGAAAATAGATTTTCTGATCAGTTGTCTTTCATATTTTTAGATTCATTGATTAATGAATCGATCAATGGCTCCAAAAATAAATGAAAATTGATATAAAATT
>JANTEX010228924.1:0-13504 GCA_024741295.1 Macrocera vittata
TTGCATCTCTGGCATTAGCATCATTTGTGACATATCTGGCATCGCTGGCTCATCATCAGCGGCATCTTCACGATAGGCTGGAGCACTGTGGTGATAAGATGGTTTCGAGTAATGTGGTTGGTATGATGAGCATGGCACAGATGCTACATGTGGAGCGCATCCGACTAACAAGTTACCGCCGCATTTAACCTTAGGTGCCGGTGATGAGTACGAGTACGAATGAGATGGTGCTGAGTAAGATGGTTTCGAGTAGCCTTTACCGCCGCCATATGATGAGCCTAATTGTGCTTCGGGCATTTCATCGGTTTCCATTTCGTCGGCTTCACGGTATGCTGGTGCACTGTATCCCTTTGACGGAGCTGCGTAGCCTTTTGCTGGAGCAGCATAACCATAGCTAGGAGCTGGAGCACTGTATGATGGAGCGCTGTAGCTGCTGTGAGCCGGGGCACTGTATGATGGAGCGCTGTAGCTGCTGTGAGCCGGGGCACTGTATGATGGGGCGCTGTAGCTGCTGTGAGCCGGGGCACTGTATGATGGAGCACTGTAACTGCTGTGAGCCGGGGCACTGTATGACGGAGCACTGTATCCATGCGATGGTGCACTATATGATGGAGCACTGTAACTGCTGTGAGCTGGTGCACTGTACGATGGGGCAGTGTATCCATGAGATGGAGCGCTGTATCCATGGGATGGAGCACTGTATCCATGGGATGGAGCACTGTAACCATGAGCTGGTGCACTGTAACCATGAGCGGGTGCGCTATATCCATGAGATGGTGCGCTATATCCATGGGAAGGTGCGCTGTATCCATGGGATGGTGCTGAATATGGTTTGGATCCATAGCTAGGTGCATGATAGCTTGGTGCTGAGTAGCTCGGTGCCGAGTAACTGCTGTGTGCTGGTGCTGAGTAGCTCGGTGCCGAGTAACTGCTATGAGCTGGAGCCGAGTAGCTTGGTGCCGAGTAACTGCTGTGAGCTGGCGCAGAGTAGCTTGGTGCTGAGTAGCTTGGAGCCGAATAGCTTGGTGCACCGTAACCAGGTTGAACAACTGGAGCATAAGCGCTGGCAGCAGCTACCTCATCTTCTTCTTGCTGAAAAATTTTAATAAGAAAAAAAAACACGATTTTCGATTAGACAATTGGAAGTTATAGTTTTTAAAAAAAATTAAATTTTTTCAAAAACGATCCAATTCTTACCTCAGCGGATTTTTTCGAGCGAACCAATTCTTCTGGTTTATTTACGTCAGCATCATTCACATTTACGATGCCGAAATTATTTTGTTGGAATTCCGAATCATCGAGAGGTTGTCCGTGAACTAAAAGTCCAACTGCGCACAGTACGACCAAAATGCTTTTCATTATGTTTTAATTTTGTAAAATTACACAGTTATACGGACGATAAGCAATTAGTTACTAGTGCAGTTAACGGATTTCGAAGGCGCTTATATATACCTGTACTACAAATCGATTGATCAACAAAAAAATGCCAATTAATACAATTTCTTCTTGATGCAATTACATTTTAATTATAATAATTGTGTATACACATATACCTAACCATATAAATGCATTGTATGTATATACCAAATGTTATTTACCTCTGAACAAATAAGTAAAAAGTATGCATGTAAGCAAAGTTCTGTTGACATGCTATATACGCGTAGGTACCTACATATCAAAATCATATATGAAATTTTCATTGTGCTAAAAAAGAAATTACGATGTGCCTAATTTTTTTTTTAATTTTCCATTAAATTACATTTTCAGTTTACCATTTTCCTAATTTATGTGATAAACAACTGAAAGCTTAATGCTTCGTATCGTCTTTTAAGCGACTGTTTCCCAGACAGTACGGAAACAATTTTAACTAATATTCGAAAGTTTAAGGAATTCGTTTCTGTATGATGTAACATATACGTTAAAATTGCATCATTTTATTAGTAATTAAGCAATTAAGTGTAGCTTGCCAGAGAAATATTCCTGTAAATTCTAAAAACTGTTATGAACTAAAATAGTGTTTCATCTTTCATGAGGCTGATATTTTTGTGATTATGTATATTTCGTAAAAGTATATGATGCCATAATTTATATTAATTAGTTTCGAGGTGAAGATATTCTGCTTTTAAGGTTTCTATACATAGCATCGCTAACATTTATATGTATACTTAGATATACATATGAATCATATAACAAAATTATAAAGTGTTATGTGTTTTTCAAACAATTAATTATTATTTGCAAAGTGAAAATGATGAGGCTTTAATTAGACAAGATATAGATATAGTAGGGTGGTGTGAAAATTTCTCTGAATATTTTTTTTCGCGAAAACGACTCTGTTGACCTATTTTTTTTAATATAAGATATAACAACTATTTTAAAACATACAACGACGAATCAATTTTATCATTTATCATATGCAAACGGTTTCTATGCTGAGACTTTCTTTGAAACCCTTATGTTTCCGAATAAACGTGTTTACGTTAGTTTTCGAAAAAGATACAAATGTACCTACAGTGGAAACACATAGGCTTATCTTCATAAATGTAGTAAACACTTGAGTGGCTGATTACGAATTCAAAGTCTGAATGCAAAACTAGTGAGATTGGATTAAAAACTTGATCTTAGGCGTTTTTTCGCTGATTACGAGTCTGTGATCGGATTTTAAAGCTCTCGTTCTTTAAGAGATGGAATGTAAAACTAGGCCGATTCGATTAAAAACTTTGTTTTAGGTGTCGCTGATGACGAACCTGGAGTCAAATTTATATTTTAACCTCTCAAATTTATTTAGTTTTTGTTTTTACGTGTGCAATGTCATGTACAACAATATTTTTAATTTATTTCATGTTAAAAAGTCTTGATTTATATAAATGTTCTATGTAAGTACATAATTATATATTAAATCGTAAAAATAATATGTTCAAAATGTAAGTGTAACTATTTTAATTTTTTTATTTCATTTTTTTGTTGAGCGTGTGAAATAATAAATTGTGTAACTTTTTGTATGTGTTCTTTTTCCATTTAGAATAAAGAAAAACCCTTTGAAAATGGCACAAACTAGAAACGCCGAAACACGATGGAAAAAATAAGATAAATATATAGTTTTATTAAAAAAATTGACCGAAGAGCCTGAATACTTTTATCATAAATTAAACAAAAAAGCGAGCAAAAAAGTTACAAAATTATTTCATTGATTATTAATTTTTATTAAATTCATATGTCATTGGCTATATAAGAGAAACTTAAGAATTGTAAATATAAAACATTTTTATGAGCCAATGTTTAAAATTGGGTTCGTCAAAGTATTTGTCCCAATAAAAAACCAATTGATGAGGTAATTTAAGACTGAATATGAAAATTAATTAATTAAACAATCAATTTTGTTAAAATTAGAATGATTTTAATTAATGAAATCATATTTTTTATTGCTTATTTACGAAAATATTGATAAATATAAACATTACATATATTAAATCTATTATTTCAGCACAATTTGACAAATAATTGGTTTCAAAAAATTGATTTAGTTTCGGACACAAGGACAATTGTTGGATCGCTAGTGCAATCTATTTTTAATATCCAGAAATTAGTTTTTATCAAAATCAGCATTAAAAAATGGCAAGTTACTGAAACACTGACATGTCCTAGTATTGGATATCTATGGGTATTTTATTGGTACATTTAACATTTTTTTTGTACCAATATCGTACATATACATTATTTATTACATTTGTCATAAAACTATCAATTCCTTAACCAAAATACTAATGAAAACTGTTAAGTTAACATACGAAAGTGTGTCTTGTGAGAGGATGAAAATATAACAATAAGCGTTATTGTATACAACAACTTCTAAAATCCAATTTCATCAAGTTTTCCAATTTCATCAAGTTTTCCAATTTCATCAAGTTTTATCATATGTTACAAAAATGCAATAGTTGTCTTACTTTTGCGAAAAAACGAAAATAGGTCCACATTACGTACATTTACCTTATAATCAATTTTATTTATTACAATACACCCGTACCTAACAATTATTTCTAATATAATAAAGCCTCTAACAAATGAACTTGATTGAACTGTTTACTGTACCATATGCACACTAAACAGTTCGCGCATAAGATCCATTGAAAAGTGTATAGATTGAACTGATTGAAGCACTTTTTAAATGAATACGTACGTGCTTCCAATCACAATTCACAGAACTATATGTTCCCAATGTAAAAGATACAAATATTTTAATCAAGCCCAACAATAATTGTTTATTGCAAATTAAGATAAATTATTTATTTTAATTATGCGTACATAATAAGTAACGTATGTACATCATATAATACCATTAATGCATTGAACATAAAAATGCAGTTCAAATATTGCCATTTTTATCGTACACACGGGCAACAAAATAAGTGTGCACAGTAAAGTATATGTATATACGAACGAACGGAGTGATGAGGAGGTCAAGGATAGCAACAGCAAAAAAATTGCAAACAAAACTTGGAAAAAAAATCGCTGAAATTTTGCAATTTTGCTGGCGTTTTTATAGCGCTGGCAAATACGATATACCATACTCAAGGCATAATATATTCGCTATAATAATACACAAAATGAATTACGCTATATATAAATATGTTTCGAGGTGTGTATAGTGATAGTGTAATATAACATAAAAGATGTGGAGATATATAATTTGCATAGGTGTGTTGGTAGTAATAATCTTATCAAATTAATAGCATCAAGCCAAGACTAAAGCCATCCAATATACGTATAGAGAGATAGAGATTAACTTTAATACATTGATTTTGTACATATGTAACACGTAACAACAAAATTGCCGTCGCATTTTTTTTTTGTGAACAATGTTGAACACGTAATATCCACAGAATAATATGCAATAACTCAACATATTATAATATTATTAATTTTGGAGTGAAAGTCCAATATTATAATTTTTATGAATGAAGGTAGACTCGCAGAAAATGATGAAAGACAATCAAGTTTTATCATTCAACATATTTTTTTTTTATTCGAATTTTACAGGCTGTTACAATCACTCTCTGTAATCTCTGGTATCCACACTCCACAGGTAAAATATACGATCACAAGACTTGAGTGGCAAATTGTTATTTTTGATTGCCTGTGTTGATTGATTTATTTTTATATAAATTGCAACTTAAAAAAGCTCACCTTTTTTATGATACGCCAGACAGCTGATTCCAATTAGATAAATAGATATTTTCTTTCTTTCTGATTGTGATAAAAATTTATTGCAAATGAAACTTATATAATATTTCTTCAAATTGCACACAGCGATTTTATAATTTTCACTTTTATTTAAGCACACGTAACAAAACCAAATGCATTTTTAATTTTTTCTCTTTTTTTTCTATTTTTCTTTTTTGTGCTGCTACCGTAAACACGTTTTATATTCGACAGAAATTTGATTGCGGAAAATCAACAAACACCAACAACAAAAAAAACTATAAAAGATAAACACCCGAATAAATTATTTCTATACAAACAGCCACACGTTTTTTTAAACAGAAATCTGATCAAATTTTTAAAATGGGATAAGACATTTTCTGCTCGAGACCACGGTCAATATGAAAATGAATATTTTTACAATGAAGATTTTATGATACGGCATTGCACTCGAATACGAATATCGCCAAACTATCTGTCACTTGGCTGGTAGTGTGTGCTACCCGCAGTGGTAGGGTTATACATTTTGCATGCACACTAACGTATTTACACAGGGTGGTCAAACGAGAAATTGATCACAAATTGTTAGGCTTACATAGACAGAATCTACTAGAACAGAAATAATTGAAAATCATGCAATTGTGTATATTTATTTGTGTTAGTATAGTAGCCTATTTTATTATTCACTCGCACTCATGTTAAAATTTAAAGACTATCATAATATTAATGATACCCTTATAACTAAAATTTCTCATCATCATTAATGTATTAAATTTTTCTGAAACAGCATCCCATATAAAAGAGTATGGTGATAGGAGCGTAAAAGCTTCTTAAAATAGATAAATTTAAAAGTTTAACGGCTACAACTTTAAATTTGTAGCGACAGAGGATCCACTGCCCTAGGAATTGATTACTCGGTATCCACAAAAAAAAACTGAATTGATTATTATATTTTGTATGGCCATTAAGACGTATCTTATATTCGTTTTAAATATATGCAATGTTCTCACTGCTTAATGCCACAATTTCAATAAAAGTGTTTAAATCAAGTTATCTCTGATGTCACCCTGCACAGCAAAATATGCACATATTTAACACTTCTTCAACGTTTTTCTGTTTAGCACTAATACAGTAACATTACTCATTCATACATTCATATATGCATATATATATTATATAGCTTGTTTACACACATACTCCATATGATATTCCGGATGGCAATAACGTAAACGAGTGCGCATGTGTTAAATTGTAGTAATTTCTTTTAGAGCCGCGAGACAACGTATAAACTAAGGCCGATGCAACAGTTTCATTATGTGACTTCATTTATTTTCCACTTACTTTAGAACTTATCGAAAAAAAGGCATTTAGTGTCATCCTCCTCTATTTTTGAATGCAACCTATGTTATTTCAATGGGATATACTTTAATTTATTTACAAATTACAATGATAATTTATTTGTGTGGATATATAGAATTCAGTTCGGTGCTATACACAAGCCAGTGTCCATTCTGTCTGCTCATTATTTATGTGGGACAGCAAGGTTTTAGGGGAAAGGGTAGGAACTTAAACAGTTGTTTTCTGATGTTTCTTCTTTTTCCCATTAAGACGAACAAATATAACTGCTAAATTTTTCACTGTCACTTAAGTGACAGTGTCCTGTTCACACACCCGCAAACAGACTGAATCTTTTGCAGGTCAGCCCATGTAACTTGTGAATTACATTTACTTCCCGAAGATAACCAACAATTCTTTTGTTTGCATATTTTATGGTCTCTCCAATAACAACAGATTCGTTTTTTCCATTCTTTTATTCCTTCCGATATTTCGTAAAAAGGACAAGGACCCACAGCTGGTTTGGAACCTAAACAGAATGACCGAAGTGTGGTTGAAGCAGCAAGGAAAAAGAACAGTTCCGCCCTTGGAGTATTCCATAAAACATTATTTGAATTCTGACTAATGTATGGATTAATGAGACGCAGGGGAAAATAATAAAAAAAAAACACAAGTCGTGTACAGTTTTACCTAAAAATTCAACGGGAATTCTTTCAGAATGTTCCCAGAATACTGCCGAAAATTGCCCACAAAATTCCTCCAGAAATTTCTCCAAACTCTCCCAGAGTAATTTCGAAATTTCCCTTGAGTCCTCCTGGAACTATTTTCGAATTTACCTAGAACTTCACAGAAATTACGCCAGAGCTTTCAGAGTTCACCCAGAATGGTTGTAATTCAGATTTTATCATAAGGATTGGGATCCCATGTGTACTAAGGAACACATTAGATATTTTTATCATTTCTGACTTCAGTTGTCCACTTAAACTTTCGTGATGTATCCGATATACTTGATCGCTCGCAACCAAAATCGACTTTAATCGATGTTTATTGTTTATTTATTATCTACATAATGCATCCAATTTGTTATTTCATAAGTTTGATGTGCAATTCAAAGATTCGGTCTTTATATTCATGAGGGATAACTTTTTCCATAATGCGGCACATTGATTGTGCGGCGTTGCACATACCAGATGGCAGAATTTTCGCAACAGAGTCTATTTAGTATAGAAAATGCCGTTAAGATCGATGCTCAAAATAAATATGGTGTTAGACAGTGTATCGGCTTACCGTTTGCCTTCGAGGCGAGGACATTTAGATTCATAGGAGTATATATTACCTGGAAAGGAAACATTCGATTAATTGCCACATCGACTAAATAGTGCATTGCTAGATACAACGAGTCCATCGCAAATATTTTCTCTTCAACCACTTCAGTGCACCCTTAACTAAACAGCTAATTAAAGCACCGCTGTCCTATAGATACTGACTAACTTATTATCGGCAGTTTAAACTCGATCGTTTTCTGTAATTTTAACTAACGTTATCGCTATGAATTATGATTTAAATTTTGGCCAATAGTTTCGACCTAGAAAGCTCTAATCGTTAGCTTACTAACTATAGTGAATATGAATTTAAATCATTTATTTCTATTGCCGGCACTTCATTCGAAATGGATAGGATTATCCGGGATTCACGACGACAAGCTCGGCCTTCGGTTGGGTACACATTGCACTTCAGACAATTTAGTTTCAAGCATTATAAGGCTACCACATCCACATCCGAAACAAAATATACGACCTAACGTAATTTGATTCTGACCGAGATTCGGACTCAGTCCTTGAAAAGATGCCTAAAATCCTATCACTTTTTAGCGGATTCAACGATTTGTTCTAATTGATTCTCTACAAAATAATCAGAAGTGAACAACACACAATTTAATTAATGTTTCTTCGGTAAACATTTGTGTTAGAGCGATGTCGATCTTAAAACTAACTCTCTTAAGATCTTTTTAATGTAATCTGCACGTTTTTTGAATTTCGTTATCATTATCTGACTTTGAAATTCGACAAAGATTGATCGTTGCAGTTTTTCCCACGTGTCATTTTGGTTTTGGCGGTTATACAGCTAGTGCTTGCATTGCCGACAGCAAACAGTACAGAATTGCAGCAAGAGTTTGACTCGGCACATTTTCTTCACCTGTCATTATCTCCACTCGAAAAATAAACTCCTCAACAGTCATTATAGAATTTTTTCCATCCTATTCACGGAATTTAGTCTGATTTCAGCAACTTTTCTCTGAATCACTATAGAATTTCTCCGGAATTTCCCCAAACTTTCTGCAGAACTTTCCCAAAATTATCCGAAATTTCCACATAATTTTCGGGCATTTTCTCAAAACTCTCCGGACTAACTTCTAAACTCTGTAGGAAAAATTCTGCGGCCAGTTTAGATTTAAATTTCATTCCGTCACATACATCTCCCTTATACCAAGATTGCTATTACGTCAGCAAAAGCCTGTGCAGAGAAATCCAGACAGGTAAGTCGAGATAAAAAAAAACTTTCCACAACAATGGAGCACAAAAGCGAGGATAATACACCACTCTGTTAATGTCATGCGCTCAAGCAGCCAAACTAATCGTTTATATGTTTGTGTTATCGAAAAACCCCATCTATATCAACAAAGCTCCCTATTCTCCTTCAAATAGGTACTCCATTTTGCCGGACAAGCTGCCAAAAAGAGGTAATTGAGTAGATCTTCCTACGCATGCTAAAAGGAATGAAAATCGGACGAAAATCCCTAGGATTGATGTGATTTGACAACTGACAGCGATCTCCTGAAAAGGATAACAGTACGAAGAATCAACACGTTTTTGCTCTCTCTCTCTTGGAGAAGTGGCAGAAAAATCTCACCCAACCCAGCAGGATTAAAAGATTTCAGAACCCATTTTAGTCTTTCGTAAGACTAAGAGACAACTTTTTGAGCAACTTCAAATGAGACCTAAAATTCAATAGAAATGACCTAAACTTTTAACAAAAGCGATCTAAAATTCAACAAATAGTGTTCTATAAAAGCGGCCTTAAGTTTACCGGAAGTGACCTCAAAATCGAAATTGACCGAAAATTGCCAAAAGTGACTGAAAGGTACGAAAAGTTTTCTTAATAATAGATCAGCAGTAAAATAAAAAAAAATAACAGTATGTCCAAAAAGATTCAGAAAATGCTCCATGTAGGGTAGGAAAGCGGACTTTCGAGGCCAGTTCCTGAAAAACGAAAAATCTGGGTAGGAGGTATGGTTGGAGCGACGAAGCCCACCTATGTATCCGACCATTATGGAATCATTTTTATAGCTGCGCGCGCTAAGAAGTTATGAGCCTCTGAAAATATTCAAATGTTACAAGTTACATAAAACTGGCCGCGCGACTGTCAGATATAAAGGTTCGGTTTACTTTTTTTTTCGGCGATATCTAGTAAACCACACCGTATCTAGGTACAATATTTTAATTCGTGTCGAGACACAAATCTCTGGGTTGTGTTTAGCACATAAGCTCGGTCTGAGACACAGACAAGAGCAACACTACTTAACAAGGTAAAAAAAAACCATTGAGAACAGATGTGAGGATTAATTGAAGACAAATTTATCCTCACTCACTTAAATATTGAAAAATCATATTTTGTTTATTCGCTTATTTGTTGTTGTTGTTGTTTTTTTTTAAATGAATAAGTCACATGACTTAATACATAATTCTATTTTTGAAAATCAAATATTGACCTAATTTAAAACTCAGTTAGTCTCAATTAACAGTATTGGTATCCATTGTACTTAAAATTGTGTACTCAATTAGTATCGATTTGTTTCAAAGGTCTGAGTGAGTCTTAATAGATCTTAGTTGGTCTGAATTGAACTCCACGATTTTGTAATGTACTATACTTAGTCTCAGCTATTCTTAACAGACCTCATTATAGCCTCAATTGAACTCAATATTTTTAAGGCAGTATATAGTACACTCAATTACTCATATCAGGTCTAAACTAGTCTTGGTTGGTCTGTATGGAACTCAAATTGGTTTTAAAAAATATTTTAGTTCGTCCCAATTGAACTCAATGTTTTGAAAGGGAATTTAGTTCTCACTTTAGTCTCAACTAAATTCAAATAGTTTCAATCACACTCAATAGATTTAAGCTGGTTCAAACTCTAGAGAGGACATTCGACAGTACTCCCTATATGAATCGTTAGAAAAAGCTTAGCTTTAAATGAAAAGGGAACAAATAATCTTATAGTTGCTTGGATTGTAAGGATACTGAAAATTCGAATAATAACGGCTAATATAGAGGATCACAATAAATCCATTACAGCGGAAGGATGTCCCCAAGGCGGGGTACTGTCACCATTGTTATGATCACATGTGGTAGATTTACTACTGAAGCGACTGAATAGTGTCGGTTTCTGTGCCAGAGGATACGCTGATGACCTCGTAACATCGATCGAAGGTAAATTTGAAAATGTCCTATCAGAATTAATGCAAAATGCTTTGAATTTGGTACAAAGCTGGAGTGAACAGGAGCAATTACATATAAATCCTGCAAAGACCATTTTATTTCCATTCACTATATGAAAACCAATTTAGAAAGTCTTTCATTCCCACGATTTATGAGTTACATCTTTCTTTTCAACTGAAGTTAAATACCAAGGAGTTATGTTGGACTCACATGGTATAGTTAAATAAAATATATCATTGTCAAGGCAACCATGTCAATAACGAAATATAGAGAACTTCTGCACAAAAGTGAGACCAATTATCACCTACGGGGCAGTGAAATGGTGGGAGAATGCTCTTGAATTAAAAACTATATATGAAACTGTTACAAAAATTGCAAATACATGCAGGTGTGTGTGCTACAGGAGCAAACAAATTATGTCCGATAGCGGCAATAGAAATTACTTACTCCCCTGAACATTGTTATTGAAAAGAAGCTGCAATGAGCGCTAGTAGAATTCAACTTGTAGGGTTGAAATTGAAAAAAAAAGTTTAGAAAAAATATTGATTGAGATCGAAACTAATTTTCTAATTGCGCCTGTGATGAATTCCAAGTCGGATCATATGGTCAAAGAATTTAGTTTCGAGAAATCATTTCCAATACAGATGTGGAATCGGAAGAAATGAAAGAGACCCGTATTTGAGTCAGAGTCTATCGTCTTATACACGGATATGGCTCTAAAACGGACGTTGGGTTAGAGCAGATGCATATGGACCCCAATTATAGGTTTACGAAGGCCAACGGTTCTTCAAGCAGAGATCAATGCAATTGACTTGTGTATTACATTAAGTCCTATATGTTTATATATAAACTCATATGAGTTTATTTCCAAATTAGTTTGAGACTGTCTGCAAAAACTAATTGTGTTAGCTATAAGAACAATGATGTTTTCATTGTTATGGGTGCCATGACACATGTCAATTGAGGACAATGAGTTGGCAGATGATTAGGCCAGAAAATGAGCAGTCACACTCCTATTTGGGCCGGAACCATTTTGTGAAGTTCCAAAGTGTTCTTCCAAATCAGCCCTATAAGGTCGTGGGAAAAGCGTAAAGTGCAACTAGATTGGGATAGGCTACCAGGGCACAACAGAGCAAGGCTATTCATGCCCTTCCATTGTGATAATGGATCGAAAAACGCTCTTGAACTAAAAAAATTATTTAAGAACAATTGTAGTAATATACACAGGACATTGTGATCTGAAACTACATCAAATTCAAATAGGTAGAGTAAGTGACAGATGGTGTAGGCTTTGTAATGAGGAATCTGCTGCGAGTTCTAAGCATATTCTAGGCGAATGTGGTCGATTGATATTTAAGAGGAAAAAGATCTTGATGGGGTGCTTATAACCTCCACCCTTACGAAATTATTTGGAAGAATATTAGAATTTATTTATGACGTTCAAAGATAATTTGAGAAAAAAAATAAACGCGGTGTCAAATAGATCTCAATAGGTCGCAGTGGTAGTTAGGAGTAGTACCTATCTCCCATTTCAAAAAATATAATAAAAAGCAGGTCCTAATAACAATCAAATATAGGTCTCAATAGGCACAAATATAGGACATTTGTTAACAAAAGAGGAAAGATTAAGAAGTGAGGACATTTGGAGAACATACGAGAATACTTTAGACCTGATTGAGGATAAAAGTAAGAACATTTGATAATTAAAGAGAATAGATTAAATCTAATTAGGGATAAGAAGTGAGGACATTTGAGAACACAAGAGAATAGTTAAGACCTAATTGAGGTTTAAAACGAGGATGAAAAGTGTATGAATTGAGGATAAAAAGAGTGTAAAATAACAAGAGAGTATAGATTAGTCCTGATTAAGATTACTAATGAGGCCAAAATGTGTCAAGTCCCAAATGTACTAAATCATCCTCGAAGATTCTCTCAGAAGCGAGAAAATTTTTATTTCATATGTTAAAATATATACACAACTTTGTAGTGCATAAGAAAAGTATATATCGAGGAGGAAAATTACATGGACAATATTTAGTCCTCAAATATCCTCAATTTTTTCACTGGAGTAGTCACATATGGAACACATATGTGGAGACACAGACTAGACAATACGTGTCTGGGTACAAAAATATTATCCGTATCAAGAAACAAATGTCACATTTCTGTCTGCGCACAGAATGTCGGTCTGTGACTAGACATAGACACGAGCTTTGTGACCATTGAACAACATTTCATATCGAATACAGTCTAAACATAGTTATTAACAATGCCGTCTTGACACATTGCGTCGGTCTGTGGCCAGACAAAAACTGGCTATTGTGTCTGGATCTATGAACACAAAAAACACAATTTTTTGTGTTCATAATTTTTAATTTTGAGCAACCTTTACTTAAAATTACTTCCATACTATACGTAGTATATGGAAGTATTGGTTTCACTCATTTTTTTCAAAAAATGAAATTCGTCCAAA
>JANTEX010229035.1:0-13501 GCA_024741295.1 Macrocera vittata
CATACAATTACATTGAATAATACACAGCGAAATATTACCACCAGAAATGCAGGAAGTCTATACTATAATACACCAAGAACTAATTTTGGTATGCCCATCATCACCGAAATAAAATATGTCCGGTGGGCTGTGATATTATTTTCCAGGTATCGTTAAGAATAAACACAACAATTGAAAATACACAGCCGCACATTGTGTGTGTATCCGTGCGCATATCTGGTAAGCGTTGCTAGTCCCGCGGCCAAGAATCCCTAATCCTTATTTCGTACAACGCTACAACGAACATCTGTTACGGCGCACATTATCGATTATTACTCCTATAACTTTTAAACAGTCTATCTGGAAAATTGATTTATTATTAAGAACATTTAAAAAGTCTTAAAAGTTTTGTAATGATAATCTATAAAATACCGAATCATGCAACTAAGCATAAGATAAATAATCTGGTCAATCGGTCAAACTATAGATTAATCGGTTAAAAATTATTCAAAATCCGACAATCGAGCAAAAATTCGATAAAACATGAAAATCAGGAAATCTGGCAACGATATACCTATACCTTACCTATACACAAAAAAAACCCTCTAATGTATACACAATTATACACAATGAGGGTATATACATTTCGTATCTTCAATTTAATTTGCATTTGTAATAAATCTCATAATAAATTAAATAAATCTTTCTTTTTTCCTTTAAACCTCTGGCCAAGCACAATACATTACGGGATTTTGCCATCAAGTATATTTCTTTTTCATTTCATGCATAATGTAAAAGTTTTTAAGGTTTCGACATATTTGTTTCACCAACCGTTACGACATACGCGACCATTTTAATATTTTACCAGAAAACGATCAAAAATTAACTCTCATTTGTCTTGTAAAGTTTTTTTTTTGTCCTTTATTTCCGTAACCCAGCTGATGTTGATAGGAATTAGGAATCAATATGCAATATAATTCGACGAATGTATATTATAAATCAGTCAATCGTGTATATGTCGTTCACTGTTGCGTAAATTCTTCTTTCTTTCTGGTTTATGGCACAAGTAGAACTAACATATATTTTCAACGACGAGGAAAAAAAATGAAAGAACTGCTGAAAACCATCGCACTTTATATACAGTTGTAAAATGCAAAATTTACCAAAAACCCATTTTTTAGAAGTGCCCAAGGTAATTTATATATTTGCCACTCCTCTGTTTTAGTCTCATACAAAAACAACGTATGTAATAATATCTGTTAGAGTGCATTGAATTTGAATTTTATATTTCGGAACAATCAGAGAATCTTTTTTTAAAGGCTCTTTAAGATACATCAGGTTGAACACAAGTTTGTGTAAAGTACATTTAAAATAAAGTTTACTTCAAGACTTGGTCTAAACTCGAATCACTGATTTAAAAAGATTTCGAACCAGAATAAGACGTTATTTAAAAAACAATTGAACATGAGCATACCGAAAATTATGGGAAATGGCTAATACATGAATTCACCAAATGGGACAGGTAAAAACTCAAATGAAGCGATAGAAATCTTTCGAAACGTGGAATTGACGAAACAATAGTTTCATTTGACGTTGAATGTTTGTTTCCTAGTGTATACCCATAGCACATACAATGAATTTATTTAAACAGTGGCTTCAATTAAACAATTACCCGGCTGCCAAAAAATCAGTATACGACAAGCTACTTAATCATTGATGGCGAGATTTATGGGAAAGTATGTTTCTCCATTTTTTGCGAATCTATAGAAGACAAAATAAACAACAGTCTTAAATTTCCGCGTATTTAAGTCCGATTAGTGGATGACGTGTTTGCATTCGTCAAACGTGACAATTTTCAGCGGACCTTGGATTTAATTAATTGCTGATTTGTTTCACTGTTATCAACACAAGTCGGCAACATTTTATTCGATATCAGTGGCTGACACTTATTCTTTGCTCGATAGTATTGTTACTAATTGCCAAAGAAAAATCCAAATCAGTGCTGCTACGACTTTGGAGCCGATCGAGAACGAGAGTGTGAAACAAGTGTGCTTCAACTATTTCCCTTACAACATTAGTGGTGCGTTTCGAAATATCGGATTGTAAGTGGTAGTGAAAAGTCGCAATAATTTTAAAAATTTGTTGTGATTAAAAAACAAAAGTTAGATGCTAGTGGTCTATCGGAAATCTATAGTGTGTTTGCGATTCGATATATTAATAGAAATTTAGAAAATCATTCGTTGCTTTTTGATTTGGTTAAAATTATTATTTTCTATTAATTTATTCTCTTAATTTTACAGACATATTTGTCACAATGTATATGTGTAAGCAGTGTATTCGTTCGATTTACTAGAGATATATATATTTTATTCTTGTGGATGCCATCGGCGAATTGGCAAACGATAGCTCGGCACTGCACTTTTCGCAAGCTTAATTTTATTTAGTTTATCTTGCAGGTAACAATATTTTATTTAAAGACTGAATCGATAGCTAAATAATATTTGCGATTTTTCAAACATATAAAATATACGTACACAAAAACAGAAATATTGCGAACGGTTAATGTCATATGACCACCGCATAAAATATCGCTATAGTAAAGCACTGCTACCAACATTTAGAAATTGCTAATTAAAGTAATGGATATAAGATTGTTGTTTACAAAAGCGTGCAATGTTCTACAATTATAATACAATGGCGACGAGATAAAATGGAAATTCTGCAAAAAAAAAGTTTTTGTAATGACTTCGTCATCTTTATCTGCAACTCGAAATGATGTCGGAGACGCTGCGGCCGTACAGTGTACGACGTACAGGCTTTACTCAAAATCGATCGTTCAGTTTCGATGTAGATACGCCGGGTACAACGTCTAAAGGGTGCATTTAGTGTTTTCGCAAAGTGCATTACGTACTGCTACTTACATGAGCCACTAATCATACGATTTAGTTTGCGACAACCTGACTCGCCGTACATGAAAACATACATGAAAATTACTGATATGCTGAAGGACCATTTCAAATCGACACTGCTTGAAATCAAGGAGAATTATAGTTTTCCCCTGAGAAAACAAAAGGATGCGAAATGTGTTCAAGCCGTTAAAAATCAACAAATCGAAGAGTTTTTATCAACAAAAGAAATTTCGTGTCGTATCATACCGCCAAGCTTTCCACATGTCACCAAGAGAATAAAATTTAACAGGTAACACACGTATCATTATTGGACTCATATGATGATGAACCGTTAACAAGAAACCGTTTTTAATTGGCTTAAATGAGAGAATTTCGCCTATTGTCAACATTAATTTGAATATCACTCGTAGTAAGCAGTGGCAAATATCTCAACAATTGGCTGATTTATTTTGGAAGCGATGGATAAGAGAAGTGTTACCAGTAATCAATCAAATGACAAAGTAGTTGAATGGTATTTCAAATTTATCGGATCGGACAGTACAAAATTTGAAATATAAACAGAAAACATTATGAAACCCTAAATAGTAAATAAAAATAAATTAAAAAATTTAAATCGTCTTTTAGTTTATGGAAAATAATAATATTCCAAAAAAAAACTCTGAAGAAAGGGCAGAGCAGCTCTTAAGAAAAAGAAAAGTGGAGAAACCCGTATGTGTAGAGAATACCGAAATCTAAAAAACTTTCCACTTCCTCTAATTGATTGAATAGCAATTTTAGAAGGAATAATCTAAAATGTGGTTTCCATCAAAATAAAATGGCACCAGATTCAATAAAATACACTTCCTTTGTTACAACAAATGGGCAGTACGAGTGTGTTAAAACGCCATTCGGTTTAATATCACCACGAAAACTCTTTCTGGACACTTTTTGTTTTGAGAAGACTTGTCGAAAATGGTTTGGAATTTAAACTACTAAAGATGCTGTTACGGCGAAATCGATTATTTGAGTGATATCGTGAATAAATCTGGTGTCATTCATTTATAACATCAAAATCACGCGAATCTGGCGAAGATTTAAAATTTTTAATTACAGGGTGACCAGTCTCGAGACAATATAATAGTTAGAGAATCATTCACCTGGGTCCTTTTAATTACGAGATGGGATCGTGTACAAAAAAAAGTATCTGAGGAATTTTTGTTGTACATACGTATGGAAAAAGAAGACAATTCCCTTCATAGACGAGAAGATAAGCCATTTATGAGTTAACTAATGTGTGGGCTAAATCAAAATATATTATTGGTCTCCAAAGATAAAATCGAAAATGTATCCCGAGGCGCAACCAAATTTGATCAACTTTATGTCCAAACGATGATTTTGTGAAGCTGTGAATTTTTACATGCAATGTATGTTTGGCTGCCTGTATGGTATCGACCTTTTCGAGCGACTGCTTGCGCATAGATCGGTGTTACATCACAAATATTGACGCATTAAAACAAAATGAAATAAGACCTACATTACAAAATTATTTGTCCGAACATGAATCTGATATAGCATGGTTAGATATTTTTCGGTTGAAATGTAAAAATTTGCAAAACAAAAGGCCAAACACTTAAGGACGATTGATGTAGCACAATGGATTAAGACACAAAACGCCCATTTATATTGGAATCAAATCACGGCAGACAACGCTCAATCAGTGTAATAGCCTTTGGAAATGCACTCGAAAAATATGCGCACCAAAAGAGTTTTGCATACCGTTATTGTGAAATGTGAAAACATTAACAACAGCAGACAGTTGACAATGCTATCATCAGACGCTGAACACCCAGAAAGTTTAACGGCTTAGCATTTGATTCGTAGTTCATCAAGCGAATGTAGCTCAAAATTGTATCATCTGCTTCACAAATTAAAAGGCGAACCGAAACGAATAATTAGCTATTACAGTTTGACTGAAGAAAATTATTCAGTTGCTTGGGAAGCAATCGTAAATCGGTATGACAACAAAAGAATTTTAGTTAACACGGAACTGAAATTATTGATCAATCAACCTGCAGTAACCAATGAATCGGCCAATCAAATTAAAGCGCTGCTAGATCTTACAAATGAGTGTCTCAACGCATTAAAAAACTTACAACTCGACATCAGCACTTGGGATCCGATTCTGATTCACATTCTTGTGCAAAAACTCGATCCGCAAACGCACACGCATTGGGAAAATTCAATAGTTGACCCAAAAGGGCTTCCCACGTTAAAGTCGTTTCTCGATTTTCTCGAAGCACGTTTCCATTGTTTAGAAAATATCGGTGGTGAAATTTCCATGGTGAAACAATATCAAAACTCGTACAAATCATCCGCGAACAATCAAACCGGCGATGGCAACAAAATTGAGCAATGGAGAGAAAACAGTGTCCAATCATTTTCGAATAATCGGCAAAATTCAAATGTGCAATTAAACAACTCGCATTTCTCGGCGTCGAATTCAAATGCCCGCAATCGTCCAACAAATTCAAAGATGAACCAAAATCATCGTTTCAGCAATTCGAACAGCATTTCAAACGAAAGTCGACGAGAAGTCAATCGGAGCGCGTTTGTAGCAGAGGTCATTCAAAATTGCACCATATGCAATGGAAATCACAACATTTTCAATTGCACCGATTTCATCAAACAAAGCACAAATTCAAGGAGGGAAACGATCGAACGTCTAAACTTGTGCAACAACTGTTTGGGAAATCATCACATCGATACGTGTGGCAGTTCAAAGCGATGCAAGGAATGCAAACATCGACACCACACATTGTTACATAACGCGTTAATTACGGTTGCCAATTCAAGCAGTAATCCGTTCAGCCGTAAACCAAATATGCCCATCAATACCAATTCACATTCCGCACAAGACTCATCAAAATCGCAAGTGTTGCTCGCAACGGCCATTATCTCAGTAGTATCAGCAAACGGAGATGAGCATTTGCTGCGTTGTTTATTGGACCAAGGCAGCCAATCGTGTTTTATTACAGAGGCAGCTACGCAAAGTCTGAAATTGAAAAGGACTCCAATTATAGCAACCGTGTCAGGCCTCGAATCCGTAACTGCTGAAACTTCAAAGCACATTGTTTCATTCAACATGAAGTCACGTTACGACACCGAATTCGAATTACCAGTGGAAAGTTTGGTTTTGTCCAAAATCACCGGTAATTTACCTTCATCGTTCATTGCGAATCGTTCAACCGACTGGGGTCATCTGAACGGGTTGTTCTTAGCAGATCCGGAATTTGGTCGACCAAACAAAATTGACGTAGTGCTCGGAGCCGAGGTGTATTGTAACATTATTTTGGAAGGTTTGAAAAAGGGTCCAATTGAATGCCCAATTGCACAGCACACAAAACTAGGGTGGGTTCTGTCGGATCAAGTGTGGCAAACGGAAAAGTAAGCAAATTGTCGTCATGTGCAAGCGTTACATCATCGAGCTGATATCGATACGCAGATCAAAAAGTTTTGGGAAATAGAAGAGCTGCCCCTCGTTCGAACATTTACGAAAGACGAAACCGATTGCGAAACTTTTTTTGCAAATACGCATCGCCGTGATAAATCTGGACGATTCATCGTTGCTTTACCATTCAAGGAAGACAGTAGTCAATTGGGAAAATCGAAATATCGAGCAATTCAATGATTCACGCAACTGAACGCAAAATTCAGCAAAAATCAAAATCATAGAGATCAGTACAGGGCTCTCGTCGATGAATATTTAAAGCTAGGTCACATGAAGAAATCGTCTCCGACTGTCGACATAGAGTCATATTATCTACCGCATCACGCAGTCATCAAAGAGAGTAGCACGACGACAAAAATGCGAGTAGTGTTTGATGCATCGGCCAAAACGACTTCTGGAAAATCATTGAATGACATATTGTTGATCGGCCCAACAATACAACAAGATCTTGCTTCAATTTTGTTAAGGTGGCGCACGCACAAAATCATCTTGTCGGCTGACATTACGAAAATGTATAGACAGATTTGGATTCGCGAAGAAGACAGGCGTTTTCACAAGATGGCAAGATTCAAATTCAAGTAGCATCGACGAGTACGAGTTACAAACAGTGACTTTCGACAGAGCACCGGTGGCGTATCTCGCGACCAAATCGTTACAACAATTGGCAACATACGAAAAGCACATTTATCCGAAAGCATCCGAAGCGATCATGCAAGATTTTTACGTAGATGACTGTCTGACCGGATCGGACACAACAGAGGACGCAATTAAGCTACAAAAAGACATCACAAACTTATTGTTGGCCGAAGGTTTTCAAACTTGCAAATGGATCTCAAACGACGATAAAGTGATGCAACAAATTCCAGTCCAAAGTCGAGAAATATCGTTTCCCTTATCGTTTGACGACGACAATACAACCAAAACTCTCGGGATGCTTTATCATCCAGCAATTGACGCCTTTCAATTCAAAGTGCAACAAGATCGATGCGTATGAAATGTGGAAGTTCAAACCAGGAATATCAGGTGTTGGAGAGTGAATACTCCTTTATGAGCGTGCGCACGAGTGACTGGTTAGGATAAAATGGGAAGAGATATGGATTGGAGACAGCTTTTATGCTGGGTTTGAATGTTGTAGGATTATGTATGGACGGAAATACCCATTTTGGGTGAACGTTCGATAAACGGGAAGTAGGCCCCTGAATTTCACAGTAAAGCAAAACGAAGTGTCAATTGTAAAACAATGTGGTGGCTTAATGATGGCATAAGTGTTGACAATTCGAATAAACGATCGCAATCCTCATTGAAGTAACGGTAGAACATTAATAGTGAACCAACGTTTCGGTAATTTCATTGGAATCAAATTCAGTCGACAAAGTCGTGTGATGTTTTAGGAGCATCTGTCCATAAGTGTACTCGAGGAGAGGCTAAATGTATGCTTTTTTGCACTGGAAAAGAAACTTGCTCAGAGGGGTGGCTAAAGAGAAGGCACAATACCTTAAAACGATTGGTGGAATTCCGTTCGGACCGGCTGCCTTGTTGATATCCAAAGCTTTAATAATCCGCTAAAGCATCCTACGCCTGAAGTGAAGTGGGTTGAATGCATTTATCGTCATAGATTTCTCAATTTTTGGCGAATAAAGCGACAAGATTTGGTCTTCGAATCGACAACAAGACGATTCGACATTTGGTTTCGATTTCAAAGCAATAAATTCGAAAATCTAGAGTCAGATCAAATGGGCTTTTAGGAATCTAATTTATCGCAAATTCGTCAAAAAGAATTCTTGGAAAAATTTGAAACGGCAAACAAATCTAAACTCAAACAATTTTTCATCTTTCCAATAGAATGAACCTTAAATAATCGTCAGTTACTTTTTCAATTCTGTTTTAAAGGGAATTTCGATGCAACTGCCAGCACTGTTCCGAGATATTTTCAATTCACAATCAAATAGAATGACCACACTACATTTTACATCTAAAATATGGAATCGCGACATATGTCGTGCGTTGTCCACACAAAATCAGTACTAAAATATTCGTCAAAAGCTTAAAATAATAAAATCTTTAAAAAAAAAGAAATTTGGACGGCAACAATTTCCATGGAATGTGTTTAAAAATGAACTAAAAATAAAATGTGTTAACCGAACAACCTATTCGAGACGTTTCTATTCATAAAATAGAAATTTCTATAACTGCACAGAGTTAACAAAATTTTCACCCTTAAACACTAAATATTCGACGTTGAATCTTTGAACAAAAGGTCTCTCCACAACTCCGCACTCGTTCGTAAACATACACTCACACACACACACACAATACCTCTTATTTTGTTGCAATGCTCAAAATGAACACGCACACACTGACTATCACCACAAACGATGATGCCAGAATTTCCGTAGCTCCACCATAATGTGCTTGACCACATGCGGGCGGACAAACCGGTATAACCGTTTCAAATAGATTCACTTTTGCCTCGGCCTGTCCCAACTTATTGACTGCCTTACATACGTAATCGCCGTATTGTCGTTTCTCAATTGTAATCACACGAATCGTTGAATCGGTCAATTCGTCAGCCGTAGCAAAATGGGACACACTGTAATGCTGATTGTTCGACAGTTGCACGTCGTCCTTAATCCAGACAATGGCCGGCAACGGATACGCTTCAATGTGGCATTCCAAGTCCATGTCATATTGAAGTGCTTGACCCAAACGAGGACGCGGCACCGTGATGACCGGTGCAAATTCCACTTCAAGATTGATGTTACGGCGATCACCTTTGCTGACACCATTATCGGCGACACAGTAATAGGTACCACGATCTTCTTTGCGTACGGAGTTTATCTTGAGTATGGAACCGGTATAGGTGGCACCGCCTACCAATAGACACACACAACAGTACGGTCACATAATATTCATTCCAAAATTACAAATTACAAATTGATAATAAACACTATATAGAGATCATCGTCGTCATTGTATTATATAGACAACGCGATGACTCACGTGCATCTTCTATAGCGCAGACATTTGTCATAAATTTTTCCAATTAAAATTGCTGACAATAGTTTGATAATTGATTCGAGCCGTACAAACACATACCTGTCGGTAATATGGCATTATTTTCACGTCGCCAAGAAATCGTTGGCCTTGGATGGCCACCAGCATAGCATTCCATTTGTACGGATTTTCCTTCGGTAGCAACCAGCGATTGTGTTGAATTATCGGAAATGATTGGTGGTCGTCGTACAGTCAATTCAACATTTGCCGATATTTTATTGGACATTGACAAATAGATTTGGCATTGATAGATGCCAGCGTCCGTTTCTTGGATGTCCTTAATTTGTAATGTGTACGTAGACGAAGCCTCATCGTAACGCAAAGCAAAACGGGAATCTTTTATGACCAATGAACTGCCTGTTGATATGAATACGGATCCCAGATCACCGGAGCTAGCTTTTGCCCAGAAAACGGTGTATTCCTTGGCGTATTGTACGGAACATTCGAGCTCAACCGTTCCGCCAATGTCTTTGATTTGTTCCTGGGTGATGTGTGATATGGACGGTGTCCGTTGTCCGAAACACATTAACGGCAATACAGCTAACAGAAATAGCAACATTTTTCGGAGTTTTTCTTTTTTTGGGATTACTTTAGGCACAATTCGATGTTATTCTTTTGAGAAACTAGCAAACAATAATTGGAAAAAACAACAAGTCGCGAGTAATTATTTTATAAAATTCACCACACCCATTGGGTGTTGCTACGATGTTGTTCGAGTTTGACGTTTAAAGAGCGTGGCGCGATTGGCAATGTATGTCACAAACGCATGCGCATTTTTTGTGGAACATATTTTTAATGTGTGTGTGTGTGCGATATAAATTCTTGACTGTCAAAATAAACAAACACAACACGCACTTTTATGTGTGTAAATTGACGAGTTTTGCATTGTTCAGAGTCCAGCTGCATAGTGTCCTGAAATCGTCCATAATTGAGGAGCACAAATGCTTTAGTGGTCTTCGCTTCGAATATAATTTGCTGTGAATTTGTATTTTCTATAAAATCGATTTTCCCCTTATTGTAGTCACTATAGACAATTGTGAATCTAATCGATAGATCATTAAGCTTTCGACTCAGTGCCTTCCACCGAATGCCCTGAGCTGAGATATGAGCTTCAATCCAAATTTTTCCTATCCTCCGCCAGGATATGGAAAGCCACCCATTGTACCGGGCCACACAAGTAGACCGCCACCAAACCTTGCAACTCAGCCACCGGTCAACAGATACCATGCATCGCCAGGACCAACTGCTTATGCTAATTTGCCATCGTCCACGTATGGTCCGACCGCAACGTCTGGTTTTGCTGTTCCACCGCCACCATATGGTAAATCGCTGTCGGTGCCTCCATTTTCGGAACAAATGTGTATACCACCACCTGCACAGCCATATGTGCCGGCTGGCTTTGTCAACCGACCACCACCACCACCAGTCTTTGCAGTGCCACCACCGCAACTAAACAACTGCAATGTAAAACCTGAGCCAATGCCAATCAAAACTGATCCACCAGTATCGCCTATTCAATTTTCCTTCGATGTTTCACAACCTCGATTCAATGTGCTGCCGCCGCCACCATCAATTGCTCCAACATATCAAATACCTCCGCCCTTTTATCCACCGCCAAACTATATGCCATATGTTCAAGAACCGTCTGGATACTACAACGGCTATGTACCACTGCCAAACATTCATGAACCACCTCCTCCTTTACAACAATCACCCTCCACGTCGACACGTTCCTTCTCAGTACCACCATCGCGATCGTCCTATCACGCTGCATCCAGACACAATCGAAAAGCCGAATCCGTACACTCGGCATCGTCAACATTTTCAAAGCGTTCCACAACCAATCGGTCGGACACAAATAAACCGTTAACCGAACGTGATAAACTATTGTACGAATGGCGACGAAATTTCTGTGAAACTTCCGATGACATCGCACGCAAACTGGCCGAACTGGAAAACTACGAAGAGAAAGAGTACTGGATACGATCGTCACCGGCCGATGTCTATTACACGCGAACCGGTGACAATATGCTGGCCACACCAAAGCTAGACGCTTTGTGTACATTGTTCGAGCAGGAGCTTATTCGTCGCGGTGTCAACAAACGCGCAGCACAGAAACCATACGAACAGCCACAAAAGAAACGAAAGAATAAAATTTGTCGTCATCGATGTAAGTTTCAGTTTCAGGCATAATGCCATGAATTTCCTCTTTATTTGTTGTTGTTATTTTTGTTGCAGCCGAAAAATGTTCATCGTCTGAATCGTCCGACGATGAATTCGATGCCAAAGAGGATTGTTCAATGGAAGAGTTGACGAGAAAAATCAATCATCCGTATCGTTTGCATCCGGATCTGTGGCACAACGAAAAAGGTGAAATGAACGATGGCCCATTGTGTAGATGTTCGGCCAAATCTCGACGATCGGGCATACGGCATGGCATGTATCCGGGCGAAACAAATATACCGCCATGCGATTTGACATCGAATAATTTCGGAAAGCTACATCATTATAGGTTTGAGATATTGTTGGGTGGTTTTGGCGTAACACACGATTAATTTCCGATATGTTCTATAGAATAACGATATCACCGCCGACAAATTTCCTGACCAAAACACCGACCATCATTAAGTACGATCAACATGAATTCATCTTTGAAGGATTTTCAATGTTGACCCATGTACCAATTGGACCGTTGCCAACATGTAAAGTGATACGATTCCACATTGAGTACACGATATTGTACATTGAGGAGAAAATGCCGGAAAACTTTACGATACGAGATTTGGATTTGTTTCGTGAGTACATACATTTGTTTGATGTGAATTTGATAAGAACTTGTCAGAGAATGGCCGAATATTTTCGGTTTTCTAAGCCAATTACCAGAGATAGTCAAAGAATGCAAATATTAGCGAGTTGGTGAAAGGAACTGTGAATGATTTACATACATTTCAACATTAGGGGGTCATACTATGAACGAGTATTTAAGGGTGATACGAAGGCGAATTTAGAGAAAGATTCAACTGGCAAAAATGTTTTAGGCTTTGGATACCTGGTTCAAGGCCATCATAAAACTGAAATAGGTCAAAACATTTTTGCCAAATAGATCCACTGATTTATCCAAGAAAATTACTGCGTCGATAGATGTAGGCAACTGATTTTTCAGTAGTAGGTTCTGACAAAAGGCCATTATCTCTTAACAGTACACTAGAGGAAATAAGGCTATAAGGAATCTGAAATCCAAAAACAAAATATGACGGTTTGTCATAAACGATATGTAATTCGCAAATGTTTTGGCGAAGTGCGAACTGAGAGCAGCTATAGTCCCGATAAATCAGGATCCTCATCAGGCCGCAAAGGTGTCTTTAATGCTGTATGAGGCAGTAGAACGATCAGTGGACACACAGCAGGTGACTCTTAGATTGCCGGCAGGTAGTGGTAGTGATGGCTGTTTGTATGTCGTTAACTGTGTACGAGACACTGATTTGAAGAAGTTGTAGGTACGATTATGCTAGATGACAATGCCTTAGAATTAATGGATTATGAAAGGGTGTCGAGACTCAGCTAATTTTCGATAAACCTTCAGAGATCCACGAGCGTGTCCACCGGCACTATTTTGTCAGGGTTAAGAGTCCAAAATCCTGGGCTTAAAACTGATTGGCGTATCTATAGCAGCATAAACCATAGATAGATTAGAGAGAGAGAGAGAGCGCCAGGTATAAAAACCCGTCCAGTACCGAGACCAGAATCGGTCCATTGTACAAGCCCCATATGGTTAAAATCTTCTAGACTTTGTGATGAAGTCTAGAAGCCGTCGCATAGAACCCCGACCCACTTCTCCTGGGATACACTGGTAGTGTCCCAGGGTTTGCGCTCTTATTTGCCCGAAAGATGGACAAGAGCAAGCAAAGTGGGCGGCAGTTTCATCCTCCAACCCACATGAGGGGCATATAGCACTGTCAACCGCACCGATCCTATGAAGATGCTTGTGCAGTCGGCAGTGTCCCGTCAGAACACCAGTTATCAGTCTTAACTGTGTTCTTTTAAAACCGAGAAGCTCTCGAGTCATGGCCGG
>JANTEX010229146.1:0-13494 GCA_024741295.1 Macrocera vittata
TATGTACGTTTAGTGCAAGATGTCAAAGAAAATCCAGAAAAGTTGCCGCAGTATCGATTTGAAAATGAAACTTTGTATAAGCATTGTTCTCGCATTAGAAACAAAGCGGGATTCGGTTGGCGAATAGTCGTTCCGGCTGATTTTAAACAAGAAGTTCTAGTTTCGTGCCACGACGATCCGCTCAGTAGCCACGGTGGCTATTATAAAACCTGTGATAGAGTGAAACGGAAGTTCTTTTGGCCAAACATGGATTGCGAGATTAGGCAGTATGTGAACGGTTGCGATACATGCAAGGCATCAAAACCATCAAATGAGGTTCAAAAATCACCGATGGGGAAATTTCGTGAATCGCAAAGGCCTTGGCAAATCGTATATGTGGATTTAATCGGGCCACTGCCAAGATCAAATGATGGTTTTCGTCACATATTAGTTATTGTCGACGGATTTTCTAAATTCGTCGTCTGTCAACCGCTTAGAGAAGCAACCGCCAAATCGGTAACGGATTTCTTAAAGGTTAGAATCTTTCATACATTCGGTGTACCCGAAATCTTAGTTAGCGACAACGGAAAGCAATTTGTCTCGAACGAACTAAAACTGCTGCTGAAAAATTATAATGTTAAGACATGGCTAACGTCTCGTTATCACCCGCAGGCAAATGCAGTTGAAGCCACAAATAAGACGATCGAAACAGCGATTCGAGCGTATTTGAAAGATGATTCATCTCATGTCAGCTGGGATAAATATTTATCTGAAATTGTTTGTTCCATGAACACTGCGGTGCACACAGCAACAAAACATTCACCATATTACGTCAATTTTGGTCAGAATATGATAGTTTCCGGTACAGAACATACACGCTCAACTCCAAGCGACGTTACTGCCTTTCCCGATATTCCTCGCCTAGTGAAAATACGAAAATCAGTGCAGGAAAATCTACAGAAATCATACGATCAAAGAAAAAGTAGATATGATCTAAGAAGTCGTCCGATAGAGTACGTGAAAGACGAAATCATTTGGCGAAAAAATTTTGTTCAGTCGGATGCTGCTAGAAAATTTTGTGCGAAACTCGCCCCACAATTTATAAAATGCCGTGTGGTAAAGAAGATAGGTTCTAACTCGTATGAACTCGCCGATATGGATGGAAAATCCGTTGGTATCTTTAGTACACGAGACATGAAAAGAGATTATTCAGATTCACCGTAGATTTTTCATTAATTAGATATTTAGTTATAGGCATATTATACATGTAGACTAATTTATTTATTCGGTGTACGTTAGGTTACCTCTTAGACACATATGTATATACCGTACGTACAATAGTCACTTTCCTAATGCATAATGTTTCACACTTTAAGTATTGTTAGCTAAGTATTGTATTTCTATTTATATAATTTAGTATTTTGTTTTAGTGTGTTTTCATATGTTACATGGAACTAGCCATAGTAACATTTGAAAGCTTAGACCACTAGAGACTAGATTAAGTAATCTGGAAATTATGAGGTTTAAGTTTATCTTTGCGATATTGAATCGCTCGAGGAGAATAAATTCCAGCTATGGATTTTCTTATCAGCTAGAAAACACCACTGCCAGAAACAAAAACACAAGTACTAAGTCAGTTTAGCACAACCAAAGCACTGGCCATTAGACAATTTGCTGTCGTATTTCTATACGACTATAGTCGGTTAGACAAATAGGTATTTGAAAATCAGTTTAGTGCATTTTATAATTGTAAGGCAAGCCCAAGTTTTGTTCGTTTGTACGAGATTAGTCCGAAAGGACGCATAGGGAAATTTCTTTGTAACGTTTTGATAATTTTTCGTATCTCGATAATTCGAGTAAAATTTTAGGTGTTTTAGATGCAACATATTTTTCTCGGTCTAAGAGTACAGTCAATATGACGTGTAGGTATCGTATTGCACTTTAGTTTTAGTCATTTGTTTTGTCTTCAAACGACGATCTGCCATCGCATAAAATTAGTTATTAGTTAACTTATAGTATAGTTTTCATTGTTTTCTTTCTCGTCCTTTCGAGTACAGTCTTTTGACGTATAGGGAATAACTATTAGTTGTAGTAATGTAATATCGCTTCGGCGAAGATAGTCTTTTGACGTATAAGGAATAACTATTAGTTGTAGTAATGTTGTATCGCTCCGGCGAAGATAGTCTTTTGACGTTTAGGTGGATTAGTTGTGCAAATAAAATTTGACTGACTTAATTCGTCTTGTATTATGACGATAGTCCGGATGATGTTATTTAGTCTAGTTAATAACCTTAATATATCTGAATACGTTAGATATCATGTTCATATAATGTCATTCTATCCTGGCTCGCTCGCGAGTATGATCGGACTTAGTATTTCTATTAAATCATTTAATTTAGTACTAGATGTAAGTATGGTATAGTATCCACTTCCAATGCACAATAGACATGCATAGTTTTAGACCTCGGAGGCTTTGCATTGTGTTACGCTGATGTGTGGTGTTGTGAGCGATAATAGTACATTTTGTTGGCAATCATGGTATACCAATGTTTATACGTTTTAAGATCCGCAACATTTTCTCGTCTGGGAAAAGAAAATGTTTAAAACTATGCTTGTTTTAAACATTTTCTTTTGCTTTGAAAGGGGGTAATGTTGTGTGTACAATATCGAAACTTCTATATCAAGAATAAAATATATTAAAGTCGTCAGTAAGTTACTGCACTATGATTAAACGGTACAGTTTGAATATCAGAGTAGCATATATGACAAAGCCAAGATGTATATGAGCAATTGCGAATGATAAATCGATAAAATATACTTTATTAAGCGCACAAATATTATTCTCTGGTCGACCGTGCCGTAAAGTAGACCATTAAATATATAAATTTACTTTACATTTTAATAAAAAGTATACATATACAAGTGGTGTGTGTCGGCGATTTTAAATATTCTTAAAATATAAGAAAATCAAAAATTAAGTGATAAGCAGAAGTTTTATAACATCAATTGGAGGCCAGAGGTAAAAGAAAATTAATTTAAATTAAAAGTACCTAATTTATGTATAAAACCAATTAGAATTGGCCGCACCGCCACGTGTATGAGAAAATTCCAGAAATACAATTATACTTTCTTAAGCTATGGAAAACTGAACTAGGAACTAAGATAAAGGATTGGCCATAAGGATATAATGTGCACTTCGGAATTAACCATTATAATTAAAAAGGAATTTCAGATAAGTTATATATGTATATACATTTAAGTGTAAATTGAATTAAGCATATCTAAACGGTATAATAGATCTTTTGTTTTAAACAATTAAATGAGTGCACGTGAAATTATAAAGTGATTATAGAATATGATCATATAGTATCGATATAAATATATATAAAGTACGTAAGATCAAGCAAAATACCTATTGTAGTGAATTTTATCTCGTTCGCATTTAAAGCTAAAATTATATTACAGTTCTCTGTAATAAGTATAATACTTTTTTGATGGTACCTATAGCTAAATCGAAAATAGTATTGATTAAGTCATTTATGCATCTCGATATTTTAGTGTTAAGTATTTAAAATTTGTGTTTTAGAACATGCGCATGTGTTAAGGACTGTTAAATAGTTTTATAGTTATATTCCAATTACCTATATGATAGTCTAATTATTGATGATAATTGTTAAATCAGTTATAGATACTCGTATAACATTTATATATGAGTAGGTACAAGAGTTTGTGTTTGTGCGATTAATAACTTTAAATATACTTATGTAATATTCGTACCATACATCTATGGCTTTTTGCATTTATGCTATCTAGTGTCAGTATTTGTTTTCGCAATTTTCATAAACCATTATTGAGGATTTATGTATGGAATTATTTACAATTGGTCAGCCTAATCAAATGTGCTATTGGCGGTTCACATAACCTAGGCATAGAGTAATTGCAAGCAAAGATCTCCATCAATATTATAGTAGCTCCGTTCTTATTTAAACCTGCGAATCCCAAGTGCGTCGATTGAGTTGCCGGGCAGACGTGCGCGGACCACCCGAGCGTCACAATACGTGACTGGCGCTTAAGTTCGGGTGGCTTTATTCGATTCGGAGTCATACTATAATCTTTCAAGAGGTGGGATCTGCTGATTACGTTTCCGCGCATTGAAAACCAGAACATTGGCGCCCAACAAGAATAGTGCTGCTAAAGAATAAGCAACCGGGACTTTTTTTTTTAGTAAATTTTCGGTAGTTATTGGAAGATAGTTTTTGTTTTGTATACCCACAATTATTTTTTTTCTTAATACATTTAGTTAGGGCAAGAATAGTTACATGCCTAATTTTTTTCTCTCGATGTGTTACGGATAGATCGCGGGTCAGATAACGTTAATTTTTTGCCAGATTGTACAAAGTTTTTTTTATCTGTTATTCTGTTTTTATCGATAATAGGAATCAATATATGACAATTGTTTAGTGAATAAATCTGCGATAACTTTTTTGTGCTTATATATAGTTTATTTTTTCAGCTAAGCTGTACACATAGAAAGAATATATATTTATTAATTTTAATTTCGTTTTCGTATAAGCTGTACAATTAAATTATAAGTTATTAGAAGTTATAGTTAGATTTACTGTCATTTATTTATTGTATTTAGTATTTACTGAGTAGGTTAAAGAATTCAAGAACTCTTATATAAAGGTATATATGCTATATATATATAGTCCCAAATAAATAGTAAATATTGAATGACATCGTATGAATTAGTTAGAATAATTTAAGATTACCAAACAATTATTAATTACGTTGCAATTATTTAAATAATTTACATAATATATAAAATAATTACTATTCATAATCGGTATGGATCTCGGTCATTTAAAACCTAATGAATTAGCATATGAGCTAGCAGTAAGAGGTGTTCATAATGTGGGCACTACAAGAACCAAGATAACTGCTCTCAGAGATATAATCAGTAGAGAACATGAAGGAAAGGAAGTGGCTCCCAAAGATAGTAGCAATCTATTCCCGCCAGAATCTGAAATCAATAATTGCATTGACATATACGAGGACATTGGTCATTCAGCATCGAAGGCCATTTCAATGAACCATATCCTATCGTTAAACGAAGCTACTAGCCGTTTGTGTCATCTTCGCCTTCGTCTAGAACGAATCTACCCGACAACGGCTGATCAGCACAATAGATTAGCAATAATTCTAGACAACGTTTACAACGATATTTACCGTGTTGAAAATGCGAAGGCTGCAACAGTACGAACGAATTCAGACGGAAATGACCGGTCTAGATCCGATTCTCGTCTAAGTCTGAAACCAAAATCGACAGGATCTCACCAGTCCTTTGTACATTCAGAAACCAGTCCAATGGCGTCTTCACATTCTCCGATAAATCCTGCAATTAACGCTGCAAATAGATCGGACTTAGAGTCATTAATAGAATTCGAAGCACTGAGATCAGATGAACAACAACAGATTATTCAAGAGTTCAATACCGCTGCAAAACTGTCTAATCACAACAAACCATCGAATCAATCGAAGGTTGCATTGCATATCTCGCCACAAAATAAATCTCGTAGTGCGAACGAACTTGAACAATTTAATTGCAACAAAAATTTGGCAGAAAAGAATGCTCAGAAAAGCCAATCAATTTCCAATAAAAACCCGCGGTTGAATAAGAATACGGGAGGTAATAATTTTGACGTGTTTAGTATTCCAAACGAAATGCAAAGAGATGTTAATAGTTATGTAGCAAAAAGCTATCCCAAACATTTTGATAAAAATGAACTAATCGGTGGCCAAACACGCGAATCTGATTGTCATGTGCAGTTCAAACAGACACCAAATAAATTGAATAATGATAATTTTAAACGTTTTGATACTTGGAATTACAACACAAATGAAAATATCAATAATGACCGGTCGTTTCAACGAACTAATTACAACAATGCAAATCAACAATTCACCGAAGAATACCAACCAAATAATCAAGATTTCTCTGGTCTTCGAAACCATAACGTTCCATTCAGTTCGGTAAAAGACGGTCTAAATCTTAATAGAAACGGATGTAGCATTCATTATCCAAACAATTCTTTCAAACCGGCTAATCGACAATTTTGTCAAGGCCATTATCAAAATAATCAAGGAATGTCGTATGGTCAAAATTGCAATGGACCTTTCAGTTCATGGATGCATTCAAATTCAAACGCTAATAGAATCGAAAGCGACCGACATCTAGAATCGTTTCGGGCAAACCCAAATGTAGTACACAAAACCGTGCCGGTCCATCAATGGAAAATTAATTTTAGCGGCGACGGCAAGGGTATGCATCCGTTCGATTTCTTGGCACAGATATCGGCATATCAACGATCAGAGAGAATATCGGATGACGAGCTGTTTTATTCAATTGTTCATTTGTTGACAGGCAGGGCCAGATTATGGTATTTAGCTAATCAGGACCAATACAGGTCTTGGAACGAATTTATTTCCGCACTCAAACGAGAGTTTTTGCCGGAAGACTACGATTACATGCTGCTCTCGGAGATAACGAATCGTCGTCAGAAACAAAACGAATCATATTCAGAATACATGACACAAATGCAATCGGCCTTCAGGTGCCTTTCGATGCATGTACCTGACGACTATAAACTCTTTATTCTAAAGAAAAACTTATTGCCGAAGTATGTGTCGGCAGTTGCATGCCACCGAATAACTTCGCTCGTTCAGTTGTCTGAAATCTGTCGTGGCTTCGACAATGCGAATTTGGACAGACAATTCCAAATTTTACCTTTTCAGCTTAATCAACCGTACTACGATTACTCGGCAAAGTCTCGTTCCTACAGTAAAGACGTAAGTGCAATCGAAAATTCACATCAAAGTAACGCACTACAAATCGAACAGCCACAATCCCAAAGTTCAAACGTTTGCGAAGATGATTCACGTGAACTATTTGCCTTTAATCGAAACGCTCAACAGTATAGGCACAAAACTGACAACCAACCAAATTCGCAGATATCTTGTTGGAACTGTTCGTTGCCTGGTCATACCGCTCGAGGTTGTACGGCAAAAAAGACTCGTTATTGTTTCGGCTGCGGCCGTAAAGAGGTGACCAAATACAATTGTCCGAAGTGTTCGGGAAACGTACAAAAGAATCCGTCCAGTCAGGGTCAAAGTTCGGATTCGAATCTGCCGACCCCAACTTCATAAGTCAAGATTTTATCCAGTCTCCCGAATGCGAAGAAGCCGAAATAAGCGAAGTGATTGAAATTAGAGATGACAATCGACCCTATGTTGAAGTGATGATTTTCGACATTAAAGTAATAGGTCTCTTGGATTCGGGTGCACAAACAACAGTAGTTGGAAGGGATTTTAAGGAAATATTAGATAAACTTCACATCAAATCGGAGAGGTCAAATACAATAATTCGGACTGTAGATGGAACCCCTCATGTTTCTTGCAAATCGTTAAACATTCCGATTTCATTCAACGGTATGACAGAAAACATTCAAGTAAATTATGTGCCATCTCTTTCTCGGCGACTGAACTTGGTGAGTTGGTGATCGATTGCACTGGTCAAATTTAATCTAAAGCCGATTATTTACGAACTTCAACTTATCGCTGTTATGGCAAAAGACGCATACCCTCAACCTCAAGTAGCAAGAATCTTGGGACAATTGGTCGGCATGAAGTATTTTCTGTCCTCTTGTCTTAGCAAAAGTGCAGCTCCGAAACCGTGTGAACTTGCGTCGCTGTGCAATTCAGTGTCTTTCGTTCTATTGTAGATTGCAACAATCGGAGCGGAAATCAGTTTTCTTTTAGATAATGAAATGCTTAAACACAGTCAGCACTAAATTTGAAATGAACACCTTCTCGCAACAATTCATAGGGAGGCTATACATTTACGAAAATACGAACAACGTCCGACGAACCGATTTAATTGCTTTATGTTTTTAGGTTGGAGGTTTTCTGTTATATATATTCTATATGGGCTTTAGTTGGTCTTTTACCTAGGTTATTGATTCTATTACCCAAGTTATCAATACAATTTACTTTTGGAAATCTGAATCTCTATATAGATTGTTTAAAGCTGAAGATTTTAAAATGTTTTTCAGTAACTTTTTTTGTTCAAAATTATCTTTGGTAGCAATAACAATGTTTATGTCGACAACTGTCTCTCTTTTTCGAAACTGTATTCGTATATCGGCTACGTTTTCTATGGCCGTGCGTTGCCGCTTGGATGACGACGATTATAAAGATTGCGTTCACTAAGTCCAAACATTCTGCCTCGCCTTGAGACATATTATCAACAAATAGTTCCAATTGAATTCAACGGCATTTCGTCCTTTGTTAAAGACAAATTGGTGCACGAACGTTTGGCATTTGCGTTCCGGCTCGCCAAAATTACTGATGAATTAATGAAACGAAGAAGAAGTGATTCCGGTGGCAATAATGCCCATGTGAGGTTGTCGTCGGCCAGTTCTTTGTCCACTTTTGCCTTGTTAAATTCTGACGTCAAAGTTCGAGGTGCGCCGAAAAAATTAGTGCCACAGTCGCTGTACACGAAAAAAAACAAACCCACGTCTTGCCTACATTGCTTCAGAATGTTTCAAACGTCCACCTACCCGCATTATGTCATCCGAATCGATGAACGGATTAAGATTCGTTAGTTTTCTTGTGTGGTTTTGATCCAGAACGATAGTTATTGTTGTAATTCTTTGCTGTTCATTGGATTGCGATTTGATTGTAATTTAAAGCATTCACGTTGTAAACAAAACGGAAACAATATGCGGTGAAACGGATAAGTTTATTATACGTGAAACATCTTGACAATAGATCTGATCAATTCGTTGAACGGTTTGTCTGCATGACAGTTACTGTTTGGAGCTCAAGTTCCTTCTCCTCATCACAAGTTAACATTTGTGGCCATTTGTCTTCGGTTTGGCTTAGCCAATATGGTCCATGTCACCCTAAATCGGACTTTAACAATTCATTTGGATTTAGTTCACTGGACCGAATATCAGCAGGATTGTCTGATGATGAAACGTTTCGCCATGATCGGAGATCGATGAATTGATGAGCTTTCACCACTCTATTTGCAACATAGGTTTCCAGTTGGACGGATGATCTACGATAATCGATCATTTCACCTTCGACTTCTGGCTGCCAGATCGTTTTTTGATAGTTTGCGTCGTCCTCATGAATTAGGGTTTTGCCGATACATTTTGACACCTGCTAGATTCTTTGACAACGGCATGGTGTCCTTAGTAACATGAGGCAGCTGGTGCGATCTCGACACGATTTGATTTGCTTCGATCATCAACCCACACGATTCTGATATGGTTCAACTCGATATATTCATACACTTTGCATAAGTGGTACGTAGGTCAGGATTCGTTTTAAATCGTTCAATCATGAAAATTAGGCGAGCTACTGCTTTGGATCTTGATTGACCCAGAATGTGGACTTGTCCGAAATCCTTTATAAATGGTAGTCGCACCGTAAAGCGACCCGATGTGTCTTTTGTGTGTGGTTCCTCTTAAAAATTTTCACAGTACTCTTCACCTGCCGTCAATTGCCGTTCGGTTATGAGCTCTTCTAGCTCCTAGAATTTCCGCAAAGTGGAATTAAGATCAGCTGTGCTAACGAGACCCAGTTCCTTAAATAGCTGCACTACTGGAAATCGATGCTGCTGAACTTAATCCGGATAGAATCCACCCAAATCTCGCTTTTTGTACCACTGATGGGCGACGGTTCGAACCGAATGTCGCCCATCAATAACCTTCCATAAACGAAGTCGATCGGACCAGGCGCAAAATAATTAAGATCGGCCATGTTGAAGTCAGTTGTATGTGACCACGAACATGCCGTCATTTTAATTGATGATATTCGGCCTTTAATCGATTTCAATATTATAACATTCAGGTTCAAATTCGGGTTGTCGTGAAAGTGAGCATCCACCACAAATTGTGTCTGACCGGTCGGATTTGCGCATCCGTTTTGACCAATGTCGGTAATAGTTGCCACAATCGAACGTCTCGGAAATCGCAGCCTTTGAACTGCGTCCTCCGTAACGAGACATGATTGTGATCCTTGATCCATTAACGCTTGTACAATAAATTCATTTTCGTCTGCTGATTTAGTTCGAACGACGACAGCAGTGGCCAGTTATACTTGATCGGCCGATGAAGACTTATTTGAATGTAATGAATTAACGTTCAAGGAATTTGATAACGGTGGCTGCTCGGTTGAATTTGACTGTTGGTGACGCCGAAAGAAAGAGCGTGTGATGACGCTTGCGGCAAGCGAAACAACGTCTTTTGCTCGCGGATTTAAAAGTTGAGTGGCAGCTCGATAAACAATTTGAACATATTTTGTGATCCTCACAAATTTACTGCGATCGTTAACGGTGAGCGCCTTGAAATTTCTACATTGACGAATCGAAACTGATTCTTGGCACTTGGCACAGCAGATAAAAACAGGTGAAATCGATTTGTCCGCTGAATTAGCTACGTGAAACGATTGGGTGACGTGAGTATTGGATGAGGCTTGCCCCCTTTGAACCGCGAATAGAAATAGCTTCGAGTGTACGGTGCCCTGTTTCCAAAATTGTTTGTTAGATCGTCATACGTTGGAATTTCTTTTTTAACGCCTTAACTTTGCTCGCGATACGATGAAAAAGGTAATAGAATCTCAACTTTTCGTGTCGATGCCGAGATTCCACTCCATAGTTGTATCTATGAGTAATTTGATTAGATTCAGATCATCAGTACGCCTAACGGGCCGACTAAACATCAATTTAAGCAGAGTATCCACTTGTATGCTCGCATTGGCTAACCGATTTTTTTTAGCAAATTCCAAAAAGGTTCATAATTTGCTTTCAATTTCAAATGCTGCCGGTCGCACTTGAATGGTTTGCCTTGACTCGAAACATGTAAATGCAACAAACTGTACGGTTGCTCAATATGACGTCTGCTTTTTGACTATGAATCAGTGCTTACATGTACCTATAAATCCTTTGCACATATAAGGATAGCCTTCGCCACGACAAAATTAAACATATTTTTCCAAAAGAACTATTCTTTTCGCTCGAAGGACCACATGTGCGGCCGTGGATAAACAATGAAAAATTCCAGAGTTAATTTTCATCAGTCAATTTATATTTATTAATATCGCGAATTGCCATACATTCTCGGTTGACACATCGCATCGGGTGCGTTTTCTAACAGCGTGCTTTGCCCCTGGGATGACGACGATCATAAATATTCCGTTCACTGAGTTCAAACAATGAGAGATTCATAGCTATCAGGCAATCCGGTTAACAACAAAGCACCCACCAATTCATCGCATACAACATGCTCCAATGCTATTTAGTTTGTGCAGCCGAGAAACTTTCTGCATTAGACCTGAAGTCATCAAAAACATTCAGATATTGTCCCAGCTTAGACTCATTAGGTCCAGACCAGGTCCAGAACATTCTCAATGAGTTTCGAACCAGCGCAGACCTATTGAATCCACTACAGAATCACTGTGTCCATTTTGGCGAGAGCGTTATTTTAAAATCTCATCTTAATACCACCGGGGTTCATATTGCTGCGATGGTAGACTTTTTCGGATTGAAAGGAAATGTACTAAAATGTACATCATACTTGTTTTTAAAAATCAATAATTCATTCATAATTGATTTTACCATATATTATACATAAATGTATCCATATTTATAACTGTATAGATAGACATTATTCATTTGATTATTAATGTAATTATAAATGAGTGTAGTCTTTCTGGTGTGATGTCATTAATTTCAGCATAATTATATTATATAATTGTAGAGGTGATACATCTGAATTTGCACGAATGACACATTGATTATAAATGCTATTGTCATTTTACTTATTCATACAAAGTACATTATATGCCATAGTTATGCATATTTATTTATTGCGACATTGTTTTTTTTTCCGCTGCCTGTACAACACTATACCGATTAATTTGATTAAAATTTGAGCTGACAACAGGATTTCTTCCGGTTTAATTGCATTTGAGAGAATAGACATTTCGATAGGCCATACAAGAATTGCCACATAAGGCCGTATATAATTGTCTTTGTATGTCCGAAATTAAATTGACAGTAAATAAGATTCGGCAGCGCATAATCTGATTTGATTGCGAGAAAATTGATTCATGTTTCCTCCACTAAAAGATTCTAAGAATCAGACGCTATAGGCAACGGAAAGAGTGTTCAATTATATTATTTAAATGTAAAAGAAAATATATTATTTATCAATATTGTGCTCAAGTAAATATCTAGTCGATAGAGCAAAAGTTCTACATACATAACTCATAGAGTCATATAAGTCCAATTATATATTTGTCATCCTTAAAACCAAAGGACTGAATCGATATATATATATATAATATATATATGTGTGTATATATACGTATATGGAGATACACCACTTAAATATTGAAAAATTGTGGATTTATGTAACAATAATGTATAACATATAACATAACATGTTATTCCAGTACTTGAGACCATAATTTATCAGAAAATGTGTTTGCCAATCCTCTTTTCATCCGTTAAGCAGTTAACCAATTTCGTATGTTACACAATCAAATCAATCAAGTTGTACATTACGTTATGCCATGCCATTCCGAGGATACACATTTATATATACATATGTATATTATAAAGGTTAAACATTGTATAGTAACTATCTATATACATATTACAATTTCGCATTATAATTTCACAATTTATATGTACATACGGGATATATTATATTGTATATTGTTAAGGCGTATTAATGCTATCTAATGTTGTATTATAAAATGCCAGACAGATCCATTAAACTCTTGATCTCACTTATCAGTAATCGTCTGCCAAGGATGTACAATTTCTCCGATTATAATATAAATATCTGTACATAGCCCGCATTATATGTAGACTATGTGTTATAGATAATGCCTAATGTAAATAATGTACAATATGTATATGAATTAATACACAATACCTCAATTAATTGATCTGAAACCGAAGTTTATCTTTAACAAACGTTAAACATATAACATGTTAATAAATGTATCGTCAATAAGATAATGTAAGACATGCCAATTCATTTTGTACCAGTGACGGTTGTAGGTCCGGTCGTACTTAAGTCATTTGCCTGATCTTCACGCATTCCAATTCATTTGCAGACGTTCTAAAGAATTCTACTTCACTTCCACATGTTGACTGGTTCTCATCGAATTTTTACGCATTTTCAGAAAATGTTCATTCATTTTCACATATTTCACATTTTCGCAGCATTTTTATGCATTTTCCACTTTCTTTTCCAGACCGTGTGATCCATTTTGTTTTCAATTTTCAAGCAATTTTTTTTTAATTAATTTGGGACAAGATAATACAAATCAGGTCGATATTTTAAAACTAAAGGATGTGTTCTTTAAGAAAAAGATCTGCTCGGAAAATTGTTATTTCCACACCTGCATTTTTTACATAATTGCTTACGCATT
>JANTEX010229257.1:0-13480 GCA_024741295.1 Macrocera vittata
ACGTCCAAATGCCTCAAAAGTGGCAAAACAAACAAAAACGATGACACGGATTCAGTTTGTACGAAGACCCAAAAAAATGGTCTTAAAGTACAACAAAGGTTCCGTTCGACCTTACAACGACTGACCGGCGTTACGGAATCTTTTGCTTAGGTAATGTAATGATTCGGTATCATATTTTTGGAATTTTAGCAGTCAGTAAGTCCAGTCCACATTCAAAAATGTCTTGTGCGAGTAATCTTTTTTTAGAGTGTACTAGCTGCTTTAAGAGATAGTTCCACAACTGGTGAAAACTACCAACTCGATCTTCACTGCATTCATTCCATCGCGACTTTCCATGGCATATAGGTATATATGACTTAATGCTTTACATTACCTAAATGTCTCAAGAATATGTTGTCATATATTGGGCTCCGCCTCCAGAAGGATTGCTAGGAATATTCCATCTCCCCGGAAAATGCATATATGGCTGTTTACCGCTGAATCTATTTCACAACCAGGAAATTGAGACCGACATAGGTGAGAGAGTGACTTTTAATCTAGCCGTATCTTTGACAGTGCTCATTTCTGAGCAAAACGTCCCTCTCCTTGCGCCTTCCTCGACTCTCCTTGCGCCTTCCGAATATGGGCTTAATCTTAACTGAAAGAACAATGTCAAATCCCTCCCAATCTGTACGACGAAGATTTTTGCCACAGCTTCGTCGAATCCGAGTGTTGGTATCAGGGAAAGTTCTATCCATCTATAATCAGATGGAGAAGGCTCGTACGAAACTCTCAAATTTTCGTTTTCTTGCGTCACACTGTTTGATGACATAGCTATATAAATAACCTCTTTTCTATTCTTTACGACAAACGTGTAGGCTCCTTTCCTCGATTAAATATTTGTAGGTCGGTACCAATGATATAATCGTAAAGTTACTCGTTCAGTCTATTCGTATCCGTGCTACCACAAACCGTGTGAACTTGCGTCCATACCAACTAGCAGTTTGGGTTTTTTTTTTCTTTCGGGTAGTATGCAACTAGCATCCTTTTAGATCTGATTCAATCGGAGAGATTCGTGTATCAAACGGTTGATACGACGAGGCCACAACCCTGACCTTTCTGCCAACACCTGTTTGTCTGCAAATTCTTACTACTGCTGAATCCGGGTTAGAAAACTGGCTTAGAAAACTGTACTAACCTACAGTTCATAGATAGAAATATATTATCCACTCTTCTTAGTCTCAATATTCATAAGTCTGCAGAATCAGATGGAATTACTCCAATTGGAAATTTTCCCTGACACCTGGAAGTTAGCCTCATTTCGGTTCCAAAAAATAATGGATCTTAGTCAGATGCAATAAACGCCTATGGTCCAATATCATTTACTTTCGTCCTTGTAAAAGTTATGGAAAAGATTATTAACTAAAGGCTAACTCGGTACATGGATTATAAACTGTTGAATGAAAAGTAGTAGTATGCATGCCGTGAAAATCACTCTAATGGTGATGTAATGCCGTTGCTGACTGAGATTTTTAAAATGGTTATTCAAGAATTTTGGGAATCTCTAAATGTTGCATTGAAGATCTCTGAAGCATTTGAAGTTTAACAACTTTACTACTTTAAATAATATTTTGGCATTTGATTCGTTAACTGGTCGCAAGATTAGATTACTCGTTTTGTCTGACATATTCTCTGTTAGGTCTGGGGTGCCGCAAGCGTGTCTTTTATGTCCAACCTTTTTTCATTACGTTGTCGTTGACCTCGAAAATAACTGCGAATTCGTTGCTTGGCTATGCAGATGACAACCCTTCTGGCGTCATATCGGCTTGAGAGGATAGCGGTAAAGATTAATCGTCGTTTAGTCGTTTAGTAGTTCAAACAATATGAAATATCAAATTTAGTGAAATGTAGTAGAAATTAAACAGTATAGGTTTAGGTAATAGATTGCATAGTCATAAACGAAATATTGTCTTTCTACCAATACTTTTTGTCAGCACTACAGCCATAAGGAAATGACACTCGAAATGGCACTCAAATGAATATCTCAGAAGATTTGATTTGGCATTTTCACATTGTTGGCATCACCAAGGAGACGAAAATCTTGAAAATATTTAATGTACCATTGTCTGTTTGTTTAGGTTTTCCCATCCCACGAGTTTTCCGGTTTCATGGTGTTAACTGGTTCTCCTACTTTGCTGTCTTAGAGCATTTCGTCTGGCTTTATCACTTTGATAAACCTTAGTACTGCCAGGGGATCAAGTGAGAGTAACTGCCCCACCGTTAAGTTGAAACTTCCCGAACATTTCCTTTGTGCTAGCATTAGTGCTCCACAGTCGGTAAGGAGATGTGTCGGGGTCAGGTCTTCCTCAGAACAGAATCTATATGTTCCATCGGTGACTACTCTTAGCTACCAGAGGTGTTCGTTCAGTTTACAGTGTCCCGTCAGAAAGCCAGTTAGTATTCTTAGCTGGTTCCTGCTTAGTCTTATGCAGACCTCGGCTTCTTTTCTTAGGTAATGTATTTCCCAAGAATTTCTTTAGATTACCTTAAACACTGGAGGCTTATCCATCGAGTTTTCCATCTTCTTTCGTTCTCCTTGTCTAATATTTATCGGCATGTGTCCATGCAAACTCCGCATAACGGTTCTTGTCCTGGGGGCGTGATTGCCCCCTTTTTCGCCAAGCAGTCTGCCTCTTCATTACCCCTGATTCCCACGTGACCAGGTATCCAGTAAAGAGTAACCTTGTTTCTTCTGCCAAGCTCATTTATCATATTTAGACATTCCCACACCGTTTTTAATTTTATAGTGAAGAGCCTAGAGCTTTTATTGCCGTCGGGCTATCTGATAAAATCACAATATTCTGTCTCATACAGCCCTTCTCTAGGTTGATTTGAGCACATCTTTCGATTGCATGAATTTCTGCTTGAAATATACTGGGCAATTTGCCCATTGGCTCGAAATGTTTGGTTCTAGACCCAAATACTCCAGCCCCAGTTCTTTCGTTTGACTTTGATCCGTTCGTGAACCATATTCTTGCATTAGGAGCAATCTGGTATTTGGTCGAAACACTATACTTTATTCTCTTTTGTTGCTGAGTTCTAACGTAAAGTTTTTCTCAAAATTGAATTTGCCGATGGTATCATCGCTCGGAGCATCTATAGTATTGGATCGATTTTGAGTAGGGTGGCTCGGTCTGCTTGATCGATGATTTTCTTCTTCTCTGTTAAATCTTAAAATTAGTTTTTTTCCGCGGCTGATTCTATTACTAGGCGTAGCAACATTAGCCCTAGTAGAACCTCCATGACTGCCGTAGGATAAGATTTATGTGCTCCTGTCATACACATATACATGCCAGAGCCTTTGTATCTTCTTCATTCTCTCTCTGGTCGCACTTAATTTCATCCTGCTACCCCAGGTCACCGCACCATACGTGACTATTGGTCTTATTATCATAGTGTACATCCGTCGCAGTATGTCTGGCTTACATCCCCAGTTTCAGCCTGCTAGATTTCTGCACACCATCAGCGCCCTAGTGGCCTCTCTGGCTACTGCCTCTATATGTTTATTCCAGAGTACTTTGCTATCTAGGATTATTCCAAGATACTTTACCTCTAGTTCCAGATCTACCGTTTCCCCGTTCAGTTTGATCGGGTGAAGTTTGTCTAGCTTCCTTTTCTTGGTGAATGGTACTATTGTGGTTTTGATAGCATTTAGCTTGAGTTGAGTCCTCTCTGCAAACTTTCCCCTTGTAATTATTACAATATCGTCTGCATAACTCCGCACATTTGTTATCCTCTTTATTGAGACATTTTATCAGATCATCCACTTCTAGGCTCCAGATTTAGCGAGAGAGTACTCTCCCTCTACAAGAAGCCTTTTATTGTACTTACAGTTGTACTGTATTGCTCAGTCACTGATTCTGCTGTTCTCATGTGAAGCTTCTCCGTTACCCATCGTACTGGTGCTTTCAGCATTCCTATCACACGTTGCCCTTCCTTCCACTGCCTCGTGTGATGTGTTGTTAAGGCCATCTTCTATGTCAAGAATAGCACATATAGCACACTCCTTGTTCGGCGCCTACGTACCTGGAGATCTGATATGTGCTGTTTCTGTTGACCTACCAACCCTATACGCGTGCTGGCTGAAGTGTAAAGGTTTGTCATTCAGACTCACTTGCCTTATATGGTTATCAATTAATTTCCCGGAAAATGAGTTCCAAACAATAGGAGAGATTTTTGTTCTTGGTCTTCTGTGAAAATGTCATCTGGCTTTTTAAGAGTTATCAGACTATTATCTCTTGACATTGCCTTATGCAGTTATGCTGCTTCTTTGGTTTCAGATATGCCCTCGCAGAAGGATCTGAAGTTATTTTGTCTTGCTTTTCTTTGCTCCTTGTTGTAAATGGTGAGTTCCTTTTTATACTCTGCCCAGTTTGCACCTCGTTTTGCTCTATTAAACAGCTTTGGGTGTTGCTCCTAAGGGGTTCCTTTAACTCCACAATGGTACATCTGATTGTTTTTTGAGACGTGTTTGTGGACAGCTAGTCTCATACGTTTCTATGATGGCCACACTGATGCTCACTAAGTCACTACTGCATGCTTAAGTGTCAAGTGGTGCTTGGGTACCCTCAACAACCGCAACATTAACATGCTCTAACCCATCCCTTAAAGCTCTCTTGGAGGATTCCAAATTGGTATTCCTAGAGTTTCTTCTCATCACAGTCTCGCCTTTTAGCCCTTCAAGATTAAAGAGATTAATCCTATGGTCGGATAGAGAAGGATTAGATTTGCGGAGGAGACAGATCTCAAAGGATTTCTTCGCCCACTATATTTGACGCCCGAGTAACCTCGGATGTCATGCTTCAGTCAATCGGCCAGTTAGGATGCGCTGAGTTCCCGCGATAGTTTCGACATGTGTTGTTCTTGTTGTTTTTTATGATTGTCCGTCATATTTAGTCCCACGAGTAGCTAGGGAAATAAAGATCCACCAGAGAGCTGCGAATGTTCTGGTAAGGCCTCAATACTTTACAATGCGACCCGGTGTCATGCAAGACCACGTTAACTGGCTGGCTTTACTATCAGCCTTCAGCACGGTTTAATAGTGAACTGAGTATCGATGCATTTTCGACCGTACCGTTTTTGAGCGATACGGCCGTATACGTGGTGTAGATCGTTTTGGTTTTTTAAGTAAATTCTCAGCATAGCGCAGAGAAGACCGCCCTTTCATCCTAGCGCACACATTTTGTGATGGTATTCGTTGACTTTTTCTGGTTCACGCAAAATGAGCCGGATATTTACCACCGCTACGTGTAATTGGCAAGTGTCATAAAATCATTGAAGTCGGTGGGTATACTGTCATTTCAAATTGTAATGGATCGATAAATGACCACGAGTTAGCGAGTTAGCGAGTAACATTACGCTTTTCTCCACAAACACGACCATCCACAAACATGACACATCATCATTAGAAGTAAAGCTTTGATTATGGTGCCCAAACACTTGTGATGTCGACGGGTATTTGATTAGCGACTTGGGTCTTTGAGTAGACCTAAAACTAGCTACTCACTACCAAACACCCAAATCAGCGAGCATATCAGCATGTCTTTGATAGAGATAGAAGGAGTCGTTGGCATGGTTACAATAGACACACACGTGGAGTGAAATCAGTTCTAATGGAGTCTCGACATGATAACGCAGTCAGCGGATGTCCAAAGTGAGGAGTGCTGATTGGCTTGCGCTTTGTTGATGCAGTATGACTTGATAATGTAATCGTCTTAAATGCATGAAGTACAATATCCCGTCTTTCCAAGATAATGGCAGTATGTCAGAGCGAGTTCCTGCTCTTATAAAGAGTGGAACTCGAAATATGGATGGGTATTGAGATTTAAGAGATTGCTAAAATATTAAATCACTCAATATTTGATGTAAAATCAGTTCGGTTTTCGTATCGTAAATAGACATGACCTTCGCCCCTGATTAATTGAGAGCAAAATTTGTGAGTTGCATCACCAACTTTTCATCCTAGAGCCACCCACATGTGAAGCAAACATTTCTGTCCACGGTTAAAAATCCATATCCAAATTTTCTCTACTGGATATTTTCACTATTTATATAAATTACAGTTATTGTTTTTATTCGGGTTCCAAAATCTCGGGTTTTCGAAAGCCAGGCGAAACCGGAAAATTGAAATTCAAGACTCGGATACCCAAAACTCGATTGTGATAACTTTCTTAAAATTGAAATCCAAGACTCGGATACCCAAAACTGATTGTGATAACTTTCTTATTTGTAAGGTGTTCTATGTATTCTGATCAGAAGAATACTGTAGGGTATTGAATTAAGGTTTTATGTATTGGGATTCTGATTTTCAAATTTATCGGGTTTTTAGAACCCGTGCTTTTTACTACTCGAGTACTCGAGTTTTGTTATTTTTTTGAGTTTTAACATCCATACCATGTATTTAGCTCAATGAAATTGCTCTGTAGCTTAGAAAAACATTTTCCAGAATTACCCGTGTGAACTGGACAACACACAACTGGTCCAGTACTTAACCCTAGCAGAGATGTGAGAACACTGTAAGCTGTTCTCCATTTGGAAAACTAATCCGCCACTGTTTTCTGATGGGTTATGTAGCTCATTTGTAGAGAATCATGTTTTCTATAAGAGTCTTAGCTATATCAGATTTATATTTCGAAACACATATGAATACACCTAAGTAAATAATTTCTTAAATTCATAACCAGAGGTAGGCTATACTGATTCTATATGACAGTTTATGTAAAACTTCGCTTGCTTTACTTTGCTGCTATACCTACTGAACTCTGCCACTCATACTACTAAGGATTTTCTTTATCATCATAATGCTTTGTGTCCACACTTAACAGTCTGCAAGATACACGAGTTTAATTTTAAAAACGTTTATTGAAACCATTTTTATGTTTTGCATTTGAAAATGGTTTCAGTATCATACAAATTTGTAGTATTAGCTATTTGCATTGTATTCACCGGCCAAACGAGTGCTGAGGATGAGCTTTTCACAGCAACGGCTGAAATGGAACAATTACTAAAAGTATTGGATGTGCTGACATCAAGTTTGAAGCAGTATATTGTCGATCAAGAATCAAAATTAGGCTCCCTTCAGAAGTATACATTTGTCAAAGATTTTGTATGAGTTTTTTTTTTGTATCCAATTCTCTGTATGTTATGTAGGCAAATTAACAACTATGTTGCGAACCATGAAATAGCTTCCAAAAATATTTCGGAATATTTAGCAAATCCGATTAATGCATTTCTAATGGTAAAACGGTTGACTCGGGATTGGGAAGAAGTTGAAGCATTATTATCCATAAATGCCAGCGAAGGTTCGTAACAACTATCCTAAAATGGTGGATTTTAACTAAACTACAAATTATACAGCCGCTATGCAAAGCGTAAATGAACAACAGAAGACTTTAAAATTTCCATCGAACAAAGACTTAATAGGAGCCGCAAAGGCAGTTGCACGTATTCAAGAGACATACAATTTAAATGCCAAAACTATTGCTGATGGTGAAATAAATGGCATCAATTACAAGTAAAAATCGAATTGAAATTTTAGCTGCTAATGAAATTGTATGGGGTTCATTTGTAGTTCGAAAATGTCTGCAGAGGATTGCTATGAATTGGGCGTGCAAGCGTTTTTGACTCAGAACTACAAATACTCAACGCAATGGTTCAGGGAGTCGTTAGAGCGTTTGGCTGGCGATGCCAATTCACGATGGCTTCGATTTGATATTCTGGGGTATTTAGCACTTTCGTATCACGAAGAAGGTAAATCGTAAATGTTTCATTATTGGCACTGGAAATCGTGAAACGTTTCAATAATAACTCAATAAGAATTGCAAATTTGACTTTCAAAATAAATTTTATTTTGCCTGGCTGTGGCTTTAAAATGAACATTTTGAATCTGTAATCAACGATTGCGTTTTTTTTTTCAGAAAATTTTGTGGGTGCCCTAGAAGTCACGGAAGAACTTCTTCAAATCGTACCGTTAGATTATACGACAAGAAACAATAAGAAACTTTTCCAAGGGAAGTTAGCAGAAGCTCAAGAGGCAGCTAAGCAACGGGCTCTAATAACACCATCAGACCATGTAACTCTGGAAAAACTTAACTACACACATTTGCAATTTATTTGAATTTAATTGACATTCATAGCACGAACCAGAAATAGAACGACCGCCTTTGGTCGATGCATTCATTTATGACGATTATCAACGAAATCTGTACAATCGAAATTGTCGTCAAGAATTGCAACGGTCACCAAAAGTGCTGGCACAACTACAATGTCGATACGTTACGAACAAACATAAATTTCTGACAATTGCCCCATTTAAACTGGAAGAAGCTTCCCTGGATCCGTACATCGTAACCTACCATGATGTTTTATCGGACAAGGAAATTGAACAGTTGAAAACAGTAGCAATGCCACTGGTCAGCTATGCCCAGCGATTTAATGATTAAAAGTTCCATTAAAAAATATTCGATTTTCAAACAGCTTAAAACGGCAAAAGTTTCATATGCAGGCCAACCGGATTTACTACGAACCGAAATACGAACAGGCAAGTTGGCCTGGCTTCCGGGCGACAGTCACAAAGCAATTGGCATCATTGATCAACGAGTCGCCGACATGACGGGCTTATCAATGGTGTCGGCTGAACCATTGCAAGTGTTAAACTATGGCGTTGGTGGCCATTACGAACCACATTTTGACTGGGATTTGGGTGAGGCGGATGCTGTTGACGGTGACCGTATGGCAACAGTATTATTTTATGTACATATAACAAAGTTAAAAATCATAAACAGCATAAAGAATAAGAAGAGCTAAATTCTATAGATGAGTGATGTCATTCAAGGCGGTGCCACTGTATTTCCATTGATAAATGTTGCACTGTTGCCACGGAAAGGTTCGGCTGCGTTTTGGTACAATTTGCATGCAAGCGGCAAGGGTGATCTTCGCATGAAACATGCTGCGTGCCCAATTTTAATTGGCAGTAAATGGGGTAAAACGATTTTTTGCTGCTCATTTTTAAAATGAAACAAAAAGACATTTGAATTTTGTTCTGTTTATCAGTATCGAATAAATGGATTCATGAACGAGGTCAGGAGTTCTTGGCACAATGCGACATGGAAATCGATCACCCGGAAGATCGAAATGACTATTTTAATGAGAATTTCGAATGAAATTTTCTGGACCTAAATTAAGTAGATAAGAAATTGAAACTGGTAGCGTTATACTTATTTTATTATTAATGGACACCGTTTTTTGTTAGTAAGTGTAATTTATATTAAATAATTTTTAAAATAGAATTAACTCTTTGCGGTTTTAAGAGAGAAGGTGTTGCTAATGTACTGGCTTGTGTCTCACAAATACTGGTTTGTGTCTCAGAAATGTTTAGGTCTAGAAAACTAGCACATATGCCGAAAATTTTTCCTCAGCGTTACGAAATACAATAAAATAGAAAAACTAAAATCGAATCGATTGGCTGATGAAACATTAGTGGTCTCCAGCGGGGTCAATCAGTAGCAATACTGAGTTCTACGGTTTTTCGTCGAACAAGCTGTAGCACGAAAAACACTCGGAAATTCATTTGCCGCGGGAGTACAAAAGAACCTCGTGACCAATGATGACACGGGCTGTAATCGTTTCCCATTTTGCGACGGCAACAACTGATAAATCCAAATGTGAATGTTTATAAGCAAAGTCGACAACAAATTGGACCGGCACACATACTAGCATATTGATTTGTCGCGTTTTAACTTATCTCCGCCGACAATTAATTGGCGAATTCCGAAGGCAAATATGGCAGACAGGCAGTTGTTAGTCGTTTCTCACAATGTCAACAAAGTGTAAACGTGCCGAAATTCCATCCTCGGTCGCACATCTCCAAGAGAATCAACAGTCGTCAAGGTCAATTGGTCACGAAACAAAAGTCAAATTGAAAAAGACAGGCCTACAGAGCCGACGACGAAACATTTCTGACTCATCGACATCCACATCGTCAACAATGTCGTCAAATACCACAGAGAGCCTCGTGACGCAATGACCACACGCGATTGGAGAATCAAGTTTGGCGGTAGATCAAATGAAACGCCGATAACAGTTTTCTTGTTTCAACTCAAGTCAATGCTTGAGGCTGAAGGAATGTCGTTATCGCGTCTCATTTCACACCTGCTCGTGATACTGGAAGGAACAACTAAAGATTGGTACTGGCGTTACTTCAAGAAGCGTCCAAAGACCACCTGGGAATAGTTACGAAAAGCGCTAGTAAGCGAGTGTAGAAAGTACGGCGATGATCGTATTCGAAACCGAATGTACGGACGGAAACAGGTGCTAGGGAATCATACTCTGAATTTCGTTTGGATGTTGAGAAACTGTCAACCACGTTGAACAAACAAACCAATGAAAACAAAAGAGTTGATATCGATTCTTTGTCTCAATATGCCACCGTCGTTAAAACGAAACACGTACATTGTTAGCACGTACAACGAGACGCAGCTGCCGACTGGCTGAAAGCACTTGGGACGAAATTCGTGAGTCCACCAGTAGTCGAATCCAGCCAAATTTGCATGAGTTGCAGGGTGTTACGAAAGAAACTGTACGAGGGAGACGTTGATTACCGTGGTGCAAGTGACAGTGAGGTTGGTCATCGTTTCGTTGAATGTTCAGCAGAAAGAAAGCTTTTTGTTACAAATGTGGTGAGAAGAACATATTTACGCCAAGTTGTCTACGATGTAATAATTTAAACCGACGATCGGGCACACCGAACACCAGTCTGGTTACCAACATCAACCGACTGTGTCACGACAACAATCAACAACACAAAAGTAGACGACGAGAATGAAAAGCATCAGATGAATAATGATAGAGGCAGACAACACAAAGACAAAGAACGGAACATCGAGTATTTTCGTATGTCAAAGCAAATGGTTGGAAGTAAAAAGAGATTTGATGGTTGCTGGTATATCAATCACCGCTCAAGATCCACACATCGCCGTGAAGATTGGAAACGACAATGTGGCAGGTTTGCTCGACAGTGGTACAAGTCTAACTTGTCTTAGAAAAACGCGCGTGTAAGGTTTAGCCGATTGAATGTTAAGTGGAAACAGCTGGACACATGTTTGCATACAGCGAAATGCAACGTGCAAAAGATCATCGGATATTTCGTCGCACAAATAACATGGGGCGTAAAAACAAAGTCGATGCGAGTGTACATTATTCCTAATCATAGTCAAGAGATATATTTGGGTATTGATTCTTTGAATATATTCGGCATCGCACCAATGATGATGAGCGAAATAGAAAAATAAAGATTCCAAGCTAAAATTTCATCAACTGAATGAATCGCAACGCGTACGATTGGATGCAATAATCAATCGTTTTCACGTGATATGCTGGATAAAATTTCGATTCTTGAACATGTCATTGATGTCGGCAATTATTGACGATTTTCTGGTGGTATCGACTGATTTTAAAAGTCATTTGAAATTGTTATTTGAAGTTGAACACAGGTTAATGAACGCAGAGTTAACAATAAACTTACAAAAAGTCATTTCTGTATGACCGAAGTGAAGTATCTCGGATATATCATTGGAAACGGAAACATTCAAACGGATCCCGGAAAAATCTCAGCAATCAACGATTTTCCGAGACCCACAACCGTCAAACGTTTCATTGGAATGGCAAGTGGTATCGTCGATTCATTGCGAAATTCGCATTAACCGCGGCACCGTTAATCGACTTAACACGTCACCGAACATTGTCGTGGAATCAAGAAGCAGACATTTCATTTCAATCGTTGAATGATTGAATCGTTGAAGGCTGCACTGCAACGTCATTCCCATTGCATTGTCTCGCGCAAGAGTGAACTAAATAAGTTGGTCAAAAGACTCGGTATTAAACATTGACCTGACGTCTCCATTGTTTGATTCGCCATCATATAACAATGTCCGACAATACGTCTTTGACAATTGCGATTTGATCGTAAAGGATGAACTGATATTGAAACGCGTGCACTTCTATACGATCGATAACAGCGAAGAAAATTGCTGGAGAATTTGGGTTTCAGCTGGAGTATCGAAACAATTGATCGTATTCGCACACGGTTATCCATTGTCGTCACATTGTGGCATAAGAAAAACGTCGGAAACCACCCATGGGGGCCGAGGTAATCACTGAACGGCCATGGCAGCATTTATACGTCGATTTAAGGGATCGTTGATCATATTTAAAATTTAGCATTTTGTCAAAGATTACAACAAGATCAATAGCGTATATGTTCATTGTTTCTTTTCGCGATTCACTTTTCTCCATTCAGCCTGCCAGACCTTTTTTTAAAATACTTATGCATGTTTAATCGGATATTTGGAGTGATCTTGTTTGGACTTTCGACAATAAAAATGTTTGCAAATTTGCAAAATAGAACCTCGAAAATAGTTTTGACTGCAAAGCTATTTTGAGACTGAATCGGTTGAATGGAATACGATAAGAGTACGTCTTACTTAGTCGATAAAGGCTCTCCTTAATCTAATTTTCAATCTAAGCTTTACTCCGACAACCTAGCCTAGAAGGTATAACACCTTTTTACAATGTAAAACATGAAGACGATTGTGACTTGAATTTTTGTATTTTATTGATAACTTGGTTATTGGTTCACGAAATTTTTATGAGCATGTCTGACATCTACAAATTTCACCTAAACATCTTGCCGAATTTGGTGTCGTCATCAACTGTGAAATTTCCATTTTTGTCCAGTCGGACAGATATTTTTCTGACCAAATAATTTCAATTTAAGATACTTTGTCTCTTAGCGCATGGATTTCAATAAAAAATCAATCCAACAGCGGCGAGATTTAACAAGAAAATTCGTATTGTGCCTCAATTGTTTAAGTCAAAATCACATGACATTCCAATGTCAGTCCTCACATACGTGCCGTAATTATGGACAGCGATACCACACGCTTGTTCATGACAATTATGATACAATAACACTTCATCGGATGGGGAGAATAATCGTCAACACCATCACCTTCAGTCAATGCCCTGTACAACGCTCGATCGACAACAGCCCAATGTGCCCATGTAGTCTACATTTGAGATCCGTCCTTTTACGTCGCGCGTCCAGATGATCTAGCTGGTGCCGACGATTTACAATCATGTTTATCACTTCAGTCTGAGCTCACTGGTTTACTTCGATATGAAGGCTGTACATTGAAAAAGTGATACGCGAATGACCCAGAACTGTTAACACACCTGCCTCCTGAATACAAAGAGGAATGTAACTTAATCGTTTCTGACGATTGTGCGATTAAGGTTTCGGGACTATATTGGTCATATACATCTGACGTATTTGGCCACCTACTGTCACGTCTATCATTATTGTTTGATCCTCTGGGATGGTGTTCACCGGTTGTAATATGTGGCAAAATAATGATGCAAAAACTGTGGCTCATCGGAATGGGCT
>JANTEX010229368.1:0-13472 GCA_024741295.1 Macrocera vittata
GAGGAAGACTCGAAACTAGGTTGTCTGTTAACGTAAATGCACCACTTCAGCACCTATTCAATACGGCCAACGAAACCTTAAGGCAAAGTTCGGACCGCTGTTGGAGAAAAGCTGTGGGCTGCAAAATGAGCAAGAAAATCTGGCCCGTCTGGGACACTGTCTGTTGCGAAAACATGCGCATAGAATAGGTCTCGCGGCGTATGGCGTGAAGGAATCGGTAGAACATATCCTCGCCATAGATTCTCCTGTTTAGGGAGTCACTACTTTAACAATCTGTCTGAAATTGCAGAACTCCCTCAAGTTTAAGCAGTTTCTTCAGGCATCTGAAGTTTTTCGAAGCCGAGCTGATGGTTTAAACCTAGCGGTCTGTTTTTCTGGGGCTAACATTGGTGCTTCTCCACCACCAACTTTAACCTAACCTAACCTACCGACTAATTCCTCTTCTTTTGAACTAATTGGATGTTTGGCATTTTTGCGATACTTGAACACTTCTTACTATTCCTGTTGCGAAGTGAGTCTTTGCGTTCATCCCGAGAAAAAGTTAAATCCTGTCGAGTTATCCCGACTTTTGAACGAAAGCCTTTGAGCTTTTGGAAGTCAACCGTTGTTACACATGTTAAAATTTATATTAGGACTGTCGATAATCCAGTGACTGTTGGTTTCTCTAAAGATAGCTGGTCGTGATTTACTGCAGGACCGGTGACAAGCATTTTAGTTTGCCTAAGAGCTTCAAGCTTGTTAAAGAACAGATACACTTCCCGCGAAATCTTTACGAATAGCCTTTAAATAGCTCCAAGCCAAAAATATCTTGTCTCGGATTCTTTAGCTTTAACTGCAAAAATCCCAACCCCCATAATTTCAAAAGATCTTATACAAGATCTGGCTAACGTAAGCCACTTTAACAGAAATAGTAGTAACTAAGCCAACGGGGCACTAACCTTTTCTTATTCGAGTAACATTTTCCGATCCACGTTTTGGCCACAATTTTCCCACGACCACACACTTGATTATATTTTGGCGTATTCTTGAATGCACATCTAAAAAGAAATGAAAAAAAAAACGGTTCAGATATGTCTAGCCACTACCAACGGACAAATAAAACTTACATCAAATGCGTACAACTGTCATCCCAATCGGGCTTATACTTGGCCCCCAAATCCAGTGCCTTCTGTCTCAATTCGGATCGCAATGGATTCGGTATGCCACTGATAACCAATACCACATCTGACAATAGCTTGTGAAATGGCCGATACATACGAGGTTTTGCTGTTGCTGGTGTTTTTTCAACTCTTGCCTTTTTCGTTGCGCTTTCACCACTGTCACTTGGCGCCGAACGTTGACGACTATCTGGCGAAGAGTTTCGCTTTCGGCCACTCGAATCGTTTGCTGCAACAGTTGCCACCGGACTATATTTATTGGCTGTGCTGGATGGTTTCGATGGCTTCTTCGATGGTGTTCGTTCTTTTGATCGTTTCAAATCTTTCTGACTTGATGACGATGACGTTTGTGATTTGCCCTCCGTTTCATCACTCAGAAAATCCTGAAAATTGGCCGGACTTTTCTGAGTGCTTTCGGGTTTCTTCTTTTTTTGTTCTTCTTTTCGCTCACGTTCGATTTTTCGGTCAAACTTTTCAATAGGTTTGTCGTCTTCGTCGTCATACAGCAATGCAGCTCGATTACGATTTATCGCTACTTTGTCATTGGACTCCGTTTTTTCTTCGTCAACGGTTGACCACGATAGTTTCGGCGTTGTTCTGTTGCTGTCATGAGAACGGCTGCTACTGAATGAATTGGTAACTTTTTTGGAGGCAATCGACGGCGATGATGAGTCACGTATCGCTGCAGCGGCTTTAAATATTTGTACAGTGTTCAATGTGTGTGCATATTAAATTGACAATACTAAATCATTACCACTTAGCTTTGGTTTTTCGGTGCTGGCATTTTGTCGGCTTTGTTTCCAGCGGCTAAACAACGAACCGGATGTCTCTCGTTCGGAATCCGATGAATCTTGACGAAGTCGGAACTTTCCAAATGACACATTTGGTTTAGCCTCTTCACTGGCCATCTGCTCATCGTTGCTGTCCGATGCAGTTTCTGCGGGCGGTGTGTGAATTTTCACAAACGACAGACCATACTTAACGGACTTGTTGTACGGTTGTGTACAGACAATTTTGATCATTTGCCATTTTCGATCGACAACCTCTTTGACCAGAGCCGCTTTGCCGAAGCATCGTACACGATTCGGATTCGTTTCGTTGCGACATTCGATTATTGACATCAACGAGGACGGAAGCAATATCTGTTGATAGTCAGCGTTACTGGCAGTGTCAACTGTTGGCGCAACGAGTACCTCAACGAAAGCAGCATTTTCGTTGCCAATGTCGATGCCACTGATTTGCATAGGCGTCGGCAGTTTAAAAATGACTGTAGCCGACGATTCATTTGTTGCTTTGCTAATCCATTTTTTGCCGGCTGTTTGTCGAAGGAGATTTGAAGCTGGATGGGCCTTTGGGGGGAGAGGAACATATATTTTGTAATCGTATATAGAACAAATGTTAGAAATTGTTTTCGTTAACTTACAGGATCTTCAGATGTGCAGGTGAATATTGTTAGTTTATCGATGATCGGCATAATTTTAATTGTTTATGGAATAAATTAAATTGGATTTATTATGACAAAAATATGATAGAAAACATTTATCGCAATGCGAGAGCACAACGACCACACAACGAAATTATGGCGGGATGCGCTCAAAATATATGACATCACGTGGAGAGGTGATCACTTATGATAGTGTGCGTGAGCAAAATTGTGTGTTTAGTGCTGCCATATTGCTTTATTTGACAGCTTAAATCATGCTTAAATATACCCCCGCGCGCCCAACAAGTCAAGTTATCGCAGCGCCAACAGTGGGCGATAGAACTAATAACATACGGTACATCTGAATTTAGAAATACCCGGGTCTTTGAGTAGCCAACAAACAATGGGTCTAAAGGTTCGTCCTCACCTATACGATATTGCATTAATAAAAATTGCATACATTTCTGTTCACACTTGTGCGATAAATTGCAGCAATATTTCAGTTGTAAATATTAGCGATGTTGACGGGTATTTGAGTAGCAACCCGGGTTTTATAGTAGATCTGATTGCTACTCTAGAGATTTAAAGTTTCAAATTTAATAATACTTTTAAAATAACTTTCGATAGGACATATATAGAAAGCAAGTACTTAGAATACGGAATAGCTTAATTTATAGCCAGGAAAGCTGATATACCCAAATGCCCGGGTATTTGAGTAGACAAAAAACCATGATTTTAATGAAATTCTTTTCAGGGCAAAATCATCCTAATGAGCATCATCTCAAATTCAATCATACAAGAAAACTATTTAGCGCCGAACGAAAATTAGTAAAATACAATTATCAAACCGACGAAGTAGTTATAGACTTAAACATTTCAAAAAGTTCTCGATGTGTAATTTCTCCAATAATGGATAAATTTGCCAATGTCGATCTATTTTTTTGCCGAAATTGAAGCCAAATGGTGTACGAGTGACCACAAATCGAATTTTGAAATAATTCCAGTTACGTACTTTCAACGATGATGCATATTAGGCACATTAAAACACGCTTCGTTCCTATTAAACCGAGGCAGGTGTTTGGAGAATCGACGAAATATTCCGAACTATCATTATTTAGCTTTTCGGGAGCGACCAAATAAATTCGAAGATATTGCGGTGTTTGAAGGTCTTGAAATTTGTTATCGATCCGATGCACACAATTAACTTGGGGGTAGGGCATGGATCCAATCAAGAATAATCATGCCCAATCCCTAAGAATATCAATTAAAGAACAATTAGTTTGCCTCCTCCAGCCCCTAAGATTCGCCAATGCCCCCCTAAGAAAAATTTAAAATGGCACCACTGGTCCCAAGTGATATGTTTAACCAGCCAGCTGAAAAAGGATCAAATGACTCGAACGCGGCTATTTTTTGTTAGAATCTGCCAGTGCACGTACAACTTTTGTGCTTCTTGGGTTACAAAAGGCCGTATGAAATCCGAGTTGACCGAAAATGGTGCTGATGACAACTGAATTTTCAGACAGTCGAACGAGTGTTGTAGCTCCGGTTCAGTGGCGTAACGAGAATTTTTTTGAGGGGGGAGGGGTTTTATGGTATGAGTAATATTGTGCAAGCGGAAACGTCGAAAATTTCTTGGAACATGTAGGCTACCGATGGGCTTGAACCGATAATATGCGAGGAGGAGTTAATCCATTATCGTCGAGGGAGGGGTTTGAACCCATAATAACACATCAGTGGGAACGCCACTGCTCTGGGGTCCACTCAAAATTACGGTTCGCTTCTTAAAATTGGTTAAGAAGGCTGACGTGTCAGAATTAAATGTCAAGGAAGCGTCAGTACCAGGTAGTCGTTCGGGGAAATCGTCTAAGTTGCTTTACCAGGGTTAGCGGTCACCTTTTCTGGGTAATTTTTTGACAACCTTGCCCGACAATGTTGATCTATCAAAGACATAACTTGCTCTTTTCCACGTTTCAGGTCAGATTTGCTCGCCGCAAGTGGGACGGAAACCTTCAACAATAGTGCGTCTCAAAATCGGAGGCTACGATCCGTAGTTTATTAAGGACACAAAAACTCGATGGTCAATAATATGGCACAGTCTATCATAAAGAACAAGTCACCATTAACTTTTCTATCGCCAGCTGGGTTCCTAGTCAATCAATGAATAACCAATATACTAGTAGAAATAGACATTGTCATCCTTTAAATAACCATCACAACAACTATACTGCCGTGCTAGTGATTAATCACGTATGTCCAAAAATTTCGATTTCCGGTATTGGTTTTTTCGATACTTTATAAACTCCTCTATATTCTAAAAATATAAAATGCTACAATTTATGACAATAAGGAGGAAGGAACCTTTAACGAAAATTGTCGTATGTCCAAATTTGCAAGCAATACTAGGCATAAATGTCGTATGTCCATTTATTTTGCAGAGATATCAAAATATCGTACCAAAACGTATTTGGAGACATTTTATAACAATTTTAAGTAAAAATTGTACAAATAGTATATATTTTTATATCTTTTACTTGCAACACAATTAAAGCTACAACAACAGTAATAATTTTAATTTTAGTAAAATTCATATTCCCGTACCTGTACAATATTTTATTTTTATGGTGGTAAATTGTAAGTGTCACAAAATAGGAAGTAATTTATAATAATTTATTTATCATTACTCAATTTACATTGTTAAAGTATTTATGTAGCAGGTTGCTACCTGAGAATGGCCAAAGAGAAGAAAAGAAACTTTTATTCTCATTTTGAAACATTCAATAAAATTCTCGCATTAAACTCTCGCGTAATGGTGAAATACTGAGACCATATTGTGAATGAAGATGAACATACTTTTCACACAACGTCAACGCATCGGTTCGCAGACAATTCAATTTTACAGTGAAAAAAAAAACGTTTTTGTTATATATGTTTATCAACTAGTGATTAAAATATTATCCAAAATGAATCGAAGTGCAAAAATGGTGCAATTAGCATTAGCTAAAGTAAAAAATCAGTCGGGTAAGTTTTGTTACAATACGAAACTATTTTGGAACGAGTGTTTTGCTGTAGGTATTTACTAATTAACATGCGTTTTTTATTTAAAGAAAATTCAAATCAGATTAATCAGACTCAAAGTTCCGTTGCTGAAATTAAATCTGAAGTCCAAGTTTTAAAAGTTTAAATTAAACAGTATATAGCTAATTACATAATAACAAGTTAAACTAAACTCAAACATTGTAAATTATACACAATAGAAATGCCTTTAAATGCAAATACGTTACACTCCTTTGGCGAAATCGATTTAATCGATAATTATGTTGCAGCAAGTTGTAGTACAAGTCAACAAGTTGCAAAAATCCAAAGCACAACGAAATCTACACCAGAAATAGAAGACTTAGACGAACCGAAAAGTATGTAACCATTATATTGAAAAATGTTTAGGCAAAAAAAATTTTTTTTTTTTTTTTTTTATTTTAAACTTATGTAGGCATCATATCACATCTGGTCGACTATTCCGATTCTGAAACGAATTCTGATTCATCTGCTGATTTTACACTTGCAGAAATGCGCAGAAGATGGCGGAAGGAATATGAAGAAAATTTCACAAAAAAAGGTATGCCACGACAACGACGAAAATTTAATTTTACTTTTTCGGAACGCAAAGAACAGCGAAAAAACAACTTGAAAGAAATTCACAAAATAAAAGACACTTGTGCGAAATCTTGTAGAACGAAATGCTCGACAAAGATATCAGACGAAAGAAGATTGATTATAAACGACGAATATTGGGACATGCAGTTTAGTGAGAAAAAAATGTATGCGTTGAAATATGTCGAAAGACGAGAAGTACAAAGACGTCGTGGTGATTTTGAAACGAAAAATGCAGCCAATTTTTATTTTTTTGAAGATGACCATGGCGAAAGAGTCCAAATTTGCAAAACCTTCTTTTTAACTACACTAGGTTATTCAAAAAACAATGATGCAATCATTAAATCCGTTCTTGGTCATGCAAAATATCAGTTGTCACTTCCTCGTCAATCGATGCAAGGCAAATTTATCAGAAAGGATGTGTTCGATCGGACTTTAATTCACAATCACGTCGAAAAGTATGAACCGTCGATTTCACATTACCGACGCGAACATGCACCAAACAAAAAGTACATAGCAAGCGATGTTTCCATCAAGATGATGTTTGAGGATTTTTCTGAAACAAATGGAAAAATTTGTTCGTACGAGCTCTATCGACAAACCGTTACGAAAGATATGAATATTTCGTTTTCTGAACTTGGCAATGAGGAATGTGAAACATGCGAGGCCTTTAAAATGCACATTCACAAAAAAGATAAACTTGAAAAAAATTGCGATGAGTGCAAAGCTTGGGAAATTCACCGTATTAAATATCAAAATGCCCGAAAGCTGTACGAAGCACACAAAAATACACAACCACATTTAACTCATCGTTTTTTCTCCGTTGATCTACAAAAGGTAATTATGTTACCCCGCCTTGAAATGTTCAAGCAAATTATATTCTGTCAGCGGTTAAGTGTATTCAATCAAAGTTTTGTACCCGTTGGTACAAAAAAAGGTGTTTCCATAGCCGTAATTTGGCATGATGCAACATCTGGTCGCGACAAAGAAGACATTTTAAGTGCGTTCTATAGATTCTTTTTACAAATAAGAGATGCAAGCGAAGTTACTTTGTGGATGGACAATTGTTCTGCGCAGAACAAGAACTGGGCACTGATGTTTTTTAGTATATATTATTAATAGTGATGATGTTGCCGCGCAAAAAATTACTTTGAACTATTTTGAACCAGGACATACGTTTATGTCCGCGGATAGTTTTCATCATCAGGTGGAAGCGTCACTAAAACGAATGAAGAAAGTTTACGACTTTTCTGATTTTAAAAACGCTGTCCAAACCGCCAACAACGGAAAAGTAATTGTTTTGGAAAACACCATTGCGAATTTTTATAAATGGCAAGACGATTCATCATTGTATAAATTAAAAAATCATGAACCTAAAGTGCTATTACGGAAAGTTATACAAATTACAGCAGAAAGAGGGAAAAACACACTAACTTATAGAACAGAGTATAACGGCACAAAATTTGAATTGAATTTTTTGAAAAATCAAACACAAAAAAACGGTATCAATATGCCGCAAAATAAAGAAAGTGAAAAGGGAATCCCAATGGCAAAAAAAGAAAATTTACTGAAAACGATAATGCCCATCGTGCCATCTTCGCGCATGTCGTTCTGGCAAAACTTGCGAACGAGTTGAAAATATTATTAAATGACATTTTCTCGAATTGTAACAATAATTGCCCTCATGACATGGCACATATATTCTGTTGCCCAAACAACCCAACGGATCGTACGATAAGAACACTATGGACAAAACCTATCCAGGTTGCCACATTCCTAGGTTTAAGTCAAAACGCAGGAGACAGCTAGATGTAGAAACCGTTCTGCGTTAAAGAAAAAAACAACAAACAAACAATTAACAGTTCACTCGTGGACGACAGTATTTAAATCATCTAGTCAATCAATAGTAAACTGAGGGGACATATGTTCTAACTATTATTTATAAATGTTTTCGTGTTCCATAAAATATTAACTTTGAATTAATTCTGATGTTCCACACAACTCAACAACAAAGTATACGCAGTGGCAAAATTTTCTATTTTGAAAAAAAAAGATTCAAATTCAATACCCACAAAAACACGATTCAAAACTTGCCGCTCTAATAGCGCCATCTCTTGGCGAATGTATACGTTTCTATCTAGAGAAATATCTTATAAAACTAGTTTTTTTACCTCAACCACTGTGCCTGATTAAAATGAAGTGTTAAATATGATTTCGATCAAGATTTTCGTAATTGGGCGCCACTACTTCAGCATAAAACTAACGTGGCAGCACTTGTTGTGTACTAAAATCACAAATGTCAACATACCTAATCAAAAACAACCTCTTTGTTTATTTACGTGGGTGTGGGTCGTGGTGATTCGTCATTTTTTCTTGTATCTATTTGGTATCGTCCGCCGTATATAACAAATCTGTGGATAAAAATTGTTTCATCAACAATTTCCATTAATTCCAATGCAAGCATTTCAAGACAATTCACCAGAAATTACGTCTAATCCCAGTGATGCGGTACAAATCAAGGTGAAGCCCCAAAAAAAAGTGCTACATTTCAGCGATGGAACGTTGGAGGAATTCAGTGACGACGACGACACAGACGAAATCGATACTACTGCTACACAGGCAACGAACAAAACGGCTTCCGAGGAGGTTATTCTCGCAATTGTGACGTTATGTCATCTTTGGTATGTGTATCCTTGTGTAATTTTCACAGGAATTGAAATACTGGACGCCATGGTTATTGAATAAACTACAACAGACAGGCAGCACAGCGCTGTCAGGATGTGAATATGTTGGTGAAAGTTTGGCCGCATTTCTGGGAATAACAACGCCAAAGTATAGCTATGAAATTGAACAATACAAGAAAATGATGCACGAACAAGAGCTATTGGCCAAAGAAGACATGGAATCAGTCAAATGGTTAGAGCAGAACAATGGAAACCACTCGAATGCTGTGACCAAACAGGAACAGTTGCAAAAATATTAGCGAGTTTTAGAAGTAAACACACTGGCAGTGCCTTTTACTTGTTTTTTTTTTTTAGAAATAGTCCTATTTTGCAATTAAAAAATAAATTTGAATGAGAAAACATCGACAGAACCAGATTGCAGCATTTTTCTTTTAGTATTAGAGATTTGACTTATTTTATGGATAAAAGCATTTAGAAATTACAGAAAAAACGTTTAAATTTGCTTTCTACGCTTCACATTTGTATGAAATATGTTTGGGCCGAAATTTGCAATTGTGAAATCGTTATCGCAAACGCTTCCTCATGCTTTTCCTTTAAATACACCATCCATGTGTTTTTCATGTATAGATTGGTTCTATGGTCAATCGAGCACTTGATTGATAATAATTGTTTACTGGGTTCGCCATTGTGTACTAAATTGGATTTTGATATTTGACGGCTCACCGCAGTGGCGGCGCCATTGTATCACAATTTTCTTGAAAAATACTTTCTGGCTGTGAATGCCTGGAATTTTGTCGGGATAAACGTCTGAAAACTCTTTAATCTCTGCAACCTGTGACAAAAAAAAACCGCTATCGTGTCATGGTCGAAGACGATTCGAAATCCAAGTGCGGCGAAATCTTTCGCATCGACAATGGCGATTACATTTTCGTATGCTTTCATTGTGGTGCCGAATTTGTGTCACCATCCGATATTGTCGAGCACATTGACAAACATTTTCAATGGAAATCGTTACCGTTTGCGGCCGCCTTTAATGTGGCCGTCAGCGTTAAGCTCGAGGATGAATCGGAGGCTATTTCGGCAACACCACTCAAATGCGGCAGTGTTGTCCTGGAGCCAAAAATCGAATTGAACGAAGACCAACGTGTACAGACCGGCAGCAGTGCAGCCGATAAAACGAACGATGACCTAGAAAGTGATCACTGGCCCGGTGATCTGTTTGATTTTGTTAACGACGATGATGCCGGTGATAAGTTGCGCGACGACGTACAGCGGCCAGTGAAACGGCAACGAAAAAAGCAACGATCGAAACAATTGCCAATAACAGCCTCAAAACCGAAGAGAAAAAGTCGTTTCGTTTGTGATTCGTGTGGCAAACGATTCGGCAATTTCTCACAGATTCGTGAGCACATGAGCGTGCACGCAAACATTCCACCGCAAACGTATCAATGCGATGTGTGTTCGGCATTGTTTAACAAGAAATTTTCGCTGCGAATTCATTTGTCCCGGCACAAAGCCGAAGATTTTCGTCTTACCGAACCGATGCGATGCAAACATTGTGGCAAACAATTTGCGTTTTTTGATAAATTCACAAAACATGTGGCCGCTCATGAAACCGTCAAACCATACAAATGTACCATTTGCTACAATCGATTCGTAACGGAAAAGTATGTTTTCGGTGTCCGAACAATTGTTGTTGTTTCATCATCACCTATAATATGTGTTGTGACGTATTTGCAGGAACCTGGAACGTCATATGAGTCAACATGAAGCGAATAAATTTCCAAAATCGATATGCAGCCAATGTGGCAAAGCGTTTCCAAACAAAAGCGTTCTAACGAAACATTTTCGCATCCATACCGGTGAACGACCGTACGCCTGTAAGGTATGCAACAAAACCTACAACACATCCAGTTATCTGATCATTCATATGCGATCGCATACCGGCGAACGACCGTATCAGTGTACATTATGCGGACGCACCTATGTGGCAGCAAATAAACTCAACGAACACATGAAAACGCACAACAATGTACGACCGTACAAATGTAATCAGTGCTCAAAGACATTTTTGTTGTTGGAAAACTTGAAGCGACACGAACCGAAACACAATCAAATACGACCCGTTTGTAAAATTTGCAATAAATCCTTTTCAATGGATCGCACATATCGACAACATATGCAATTGCACGAAGGCATTGGCAAATACAAGTGTAGACACTGTGACGATTCGTTTTCATCGAGTGTCAGTCGACAGAATCATGAGTACAATTTGCATCGATGCAACGATACGTTTCGATCGCAATCGATGACGATACAGCCGGTCAACGTAACCACGCCGCCAATCGACGCGTCTGCTGGAAAGCCAACCGATGTGGCTATTTAGATTAGTGTGAGAGCATCATGTATAGTTCGTATGTGTGTGTGTTTGTTCCATTTTATTGACACATTCAAAATATAGAGAGAGAGTGATATACTTACAAAACGTACTTGTGACGATTTTTCTCATGACTTCGCCGGCCAGCGTATTGTGCAAATTTCTGCTCACAAAATCGACACTGATACCGTTTCTCTGGATTATGCAATGACAAGTGTTGTTGTAACGATTTTCGATTACGAAACTGTTTACCGCACAGTTCACATGGAACCAGTCGATTCGGTGGATGTGCTTCGGTGCGATGCTTACCTAACGTTTCTTCGGTCATGAATTTCTTGTAGCATTGGTCACACTTAAAGTGACGAGCATTTGTGTGCGATTTAATGTGTTCGTTTAGTCCGGAAAGTGTATAGAACGTTTTACCACACATCGTGCATTGATGATGTTTGTTTTTGTCATGAAATCGCATATGCAGTCGCACGTAATAGGCAAACTTAAAACGTTTATTGCACACCGTGCATTCAAATCGGCGACTGTCCGTGTGTTGTGTCTGATGATGTTGTTTCAGGTTACCTTTGCCGCCTCGAATCTGTGCGTGACAAATGTCACATTCCAGTGTCGTTTTCATGTGTACGTTTCGCGCATGGCGCACCAAATGCCCTGGCTCCAAAAACGATTTGTCACAGATCAAACAGGTGTTTGTCGCATGGTCTTGATGAGCAGTTCGAAAATGATATCTGTACTGGCATTGCATGGCAAACGTTTGATTGCACAATTGGCAATGAGCTGCATTTTTAGCGGCGTGTTCAATTTCACGTTTGCGATGAATTTCTAGGCGGTTTATCGATGCGAATCGCAGTGTGCAACCGGTGCATTGATGCACTGACAACGGTTTACGATTAATGCTATGATTGCCAGTGAAATGTTTACGAATTTCAGATTTGGTTCCAAATGCTTTGGCACAAATATCACATTCGTAGTGCGGTTTATGCAGAACGGATATCTGTAGTGTCGGGTGCTCGATTCGGTCGGTAATTAGATTGTCGTCTACGCTATTCGAAACATTGTTGTCCATTCGATCGTTAAATTCCGATTCATCGTCATCCAGAGCCAGAGATTCATCTTGTGATTGTTCCGATAAATAGCCAGTGTCCAGTTTTATGTGCAGTGTTTCGGTTTTGTAGTCGATGGTGTCGATGCTCTCGACGTCTTCTTCTATTGGAAAATGTGTAACTTCGATGTGTTTTATGATTGCATCGGACGATTGATATTCGCTGCCGCAGTCGTAGCAAATGAACGAGTACAGACCGTCGTCGTTTCGAAATATTTCGGCACATTTGGCTTTATTTTCATCGTAGGACATTGTTGGAGATGCGTGTACACTATTTTGCATTGGGTTTTTTGTTAAAATTGTGTTTTAAATTGAAAATTCGTAGAGGTCCGAAAAATTAAACTGAAATTAGCAAATCAAAATAAAAATCATATCAAATATGACAACTGTCATATATTTGTAATTTTAGTAAGGTGCTGCCATGTATAACTTATTTGGATGCGTACTTTTGAGATCTAGAAACGCCTGGATACTAGTCCCGAAATGAGTTTGCGGGATGAGATGAGACAACGAGAAAAAAACCGCAAGACACACCATACATTTATTCATTTATTTCATCAGCTCCGATTAAATAAATGAATAAGTGTATAGCGTGTCAAAAAAAACGCAGCAGAAAATGTTCAGAAAAAAGCCAAATGTGGCCGCTGCTTATGTCACATTTATTATTTTGCCCGGCAAAAAAAGTTTAGTTCAGTGCAGTACAAGTTCAAAATGGCCGACAAAAAGTGCAGAAAAGTGCAAGAAAGTTTATCACCTGTTCAAAATATCAACGAGCAGAAAAGTGCAAAAAAGTGCTTCTTCATACCGAAATGAGGCATTTCGCAGCCAAAGAGAAAATTAAAAAAATGAATCGCCGAATAAAAAGCCGCGCAAAAGCTGTGCTGACAACTGACAAACTTTTTATTTAACATTTTTAACATTAGGCCATTTTTTCTAAACTTTTTCCGCCGCGTTTTTATGACACGCCATACATTTATCCATTTACTTAATAAATTAAATAATTGAATAAATATGTGGCGTGTCAAAAAAAAACTCGGCGGAAAAAGTTTACAAAAAAGCCTAATGTGGCCAC
>JANTEX010229479.1:0-13460 GCA_024741295.1 Macrocera vittata
ATATACAACATGAAGGTGGTCAATACGTTGTATTGTAGATTCTGTGAACTAGAGGAGTCTGCGGAGCATTTACTGTCTAAATGTGAGGCCCTATGCAAATGTACACTTCTTCACCTAGGCCAGTACTTTCTTGAAGTACTTTCGAAGCTGGCTCTAACCAACCACAAATAATATCTTATATCAGCTTATGGTATCAAGAATAACCTCAAGGAATGTGGCTTCGAATGGAAGGGTAAGACCAAGAATAACCTCAAGGAATGTGGCTTCGAATGGAAGGGTAAGACCGCGTTTACTTTAGTTAAGTCAGCATCAGTTCGGTCTTAGTCGGGTTTTCCGGCATGCCAGATACCACGATTGCGACGTCATCGGCATAGGCTATAACTTCCGATTTTTGCCGATTTTTGGTGAGAGTTCTGAGTAAACTGTCTAGACTCGGATCCAGAGCAGCGGTGATGGTATATCGCCTTGTGACGATCCTCTTGAGATAGGTCTATTCGAAATGTTCCGTTCCTTGTCTGATGATTAGTATTTGGTTTATCCACTCAGCTGCACTCCGAAGCTTACCAACGCCCCACTAAAGTTGTAATTATTTGTGCCTCAGTGCCTGTTCCATTGGCCCTACTACTTTATGCTTAACGCTGTTTCATTTTTACTGTAATGATGCTATTAACATCCGACTCTGTGGTTTTCGAGGTGGTTGACGCTTCTTCTTGTTTCGTCTTCAGCATTACCTAGAAAGTGTATTTATACCATGTGTAGGGACTTCCTCGTCCGATAGCGTCTGAAACCCTCTATTCTTGTTTATGCAACCAGAAACCATTAGTTTCTTGGCGAATATCTTCCAAAGTATTGACGCGGTATCCGTTTGCATAACATTTTCACAGGATTCTCTTCATGATGGTTGTTGTTTTTTCTTGTTTCTTTGTTATAGTTATTGAAAGATTTGTTGTATATGCTCTCCCATGGATCTTCCTTAGATCTCCTTCCAGCCAGTTTGTATCCAACTGGACAGAAGTCATTGAATGATGCAGTTAAAACCTTTGTCAGAATATCGACTGAGTTTTCAATGTTAGTTATCGTTTGAATATATCGTTCCTAATTTAGACGATTCATTTTTTTCCGATCACTAGATTTGCAAACGCAGCCAATCAACATTTTTTTGATTCCAGTAAAATGCTCTGCGACTAGTCTCTGAGTCTATATAAATAAAAATACAATAGCATACTCCGAATCGGAGCATTTGTCGAACACTCTAAAATTTTTGATTTTCAAATAGTCAGAGTCAGTCTTTAGTGTTAAGTCTAAAACTTCCTTCCTAATTGTGTTATGGGTCAGATTGAAATTTAGTAAGTCATCAAACAAAGACTCACCTCTTCTATTTATATAAGTGCTCCCACATTCGAGTCGCAGCCAATCACGATAGTGAAACCGCTGTTCTTGGCGTATTCGACAAGTGTGCGGATTCTGTATGATGGGTCTTTATCGTCCTCTTGTTTGCTCGGTAGATACGCAGAGGTCAATAGTAGTTGTCTGCTGCGATGGCGTCTAAGCACTATCGCCTTATAATGATTGCTGAAATTGTTAATAAGAGTAAATCTTCGTTTGGACCTTCGTTTAGGACATTGTCACTAGTCCATGGATAAGATTGTTAACCAACCAATGTTTCTGAAACTAGTACCACATCCACGTCGCCTTCTCTTACTGACTACTAGCCAAGTCCGAATTTTAGCACAGTCTCAGACTTTGCTAGTCAGGCAACGGAAGCTAGATCCGCTAGCTGCTCCGAACTTTTTCAATGTTCAATGCCAACTGGCACAAATCGACGATCAGGCAACATCTTCAGGAAGTTAAGAAACTTTACTCGATTCCGTAAGAAGAGGCATTACGATGTAGAGGCATTAGTAATTATTTGAAAGGAAGTCGTCGAAAGTGCTTTCGGCATTACTGCTGAAGCACACATCGGTACCAACGGAATAATAATTTATTTAAAACGGTTTCTAAACTTTTCACTAGGTTCTCTGGATATCCCTATCATATGGCAGGTAACAAGACCCATTCCATTGCTCAAATCCCTGTCACTAGTCTACACTCAGCTTGAAGCATTGATACTGCCTGCTATAGCCACGAACATATTCTTCGCTAAATTTCAACCCGGATTTCATGGACATAGCACAATAACGACCCTACATATCATTCAGTTGCAAAAACCAAATCTTAGAAAGGCGTTCAACACGGTGTCCACCCAAAAGCTGTTAATCGAGATATATGACATAAACATACCATGGAGGATAAAACTTTAGCTTTTTGGCTATATTATAAGAAGAGGCTGCCGATAAGTCTGCGCCTTGGAGTTTTCCTATATTTGTTCCTGGCTTTTAAGAGTATACGTGAGCAGACTACACTTGAGAGTATATTTATTTCGTTAATAAAAGGAGAAAAATAAATGTAAGTGAATCATAATTATTTGATTTAAACCACCAATCAATACGAATACAAAATGTAAAAATAAATAAAATGACTGGACATTTTATCAATTTAATTCGATACCTTGGCAAGTTTTTCCCTTTTGCTAGCTTCGAGCTCTGCTTCTAGTTTCTCGTATTTTGCAATCAGTGCATCAACGTCGGCATTTGTTAAAATAGTTATAACGGTTTTATTATTTTCACGTGTTAACGTTGCCATCTCAACTAAACAGAAATAAAAACAAAACAATTCGTGTTAAGTAGAATAAATTTCTAAAATTAAAAATATGAATTACTACCTTTTTCTGACGTCAATTTTGTCATGTCCAAAGTTTTACTCAAAACTTTGACGGCCAAGTCTTGGGACGTTTCCAATGTAATTTCATTCTCATTGAGCTCTTGTTTAAGCATAGAAATTGCAGCCTAGAAAAGTAAGTGTGTATTGTTTAATAACATGATGTGACATTATCAGAAATATGGCGCACGGTTCACGTTAAATTCACTCATAAGACAGGTAAAATAGACCGCAATGAAATCAAAATCTTCAAACCAATTAGGTGTGTAGGTTTGATAATCATATCAGAAGGAAATATATATATTTTTATCCATCCATTTGATCTTAGCCAACACGTCTATAAAATGAAAAGGTCCATCATAAACTGTTTCTTAAGAATTCATCATAAACTGTTTCTTAAGAATTAGAAACAATGAAAAATGTCGCACACTAAAGATCTTTGGTGTTCAGCTGACGGCATCTTAAGAAATATTTGAAGATCATTATTATTTTTGAAGGAAACGAGTAGATTCGACGAAATGTGGGTGTTCTTAACCGATGTAGCAGCTGCCTATCACCCTACCGTACAGGACGCATTTCGGATAGTATTGGAAACGCGAGAGATGATTCAGCAAACCGTCTCAAACGCAAAAGTGTTAAGAGCGAAACATAACAACACCAGAAGGGCCGGCGAAGCGAAAAGAACGAAAAATCGCCAGCTATACCGATGCCGTTTGAAGCATTTGGATAGCAGTGACGTCCGAAAATCACCCGGTAAGTTCTCTCGATCAGGAACAGCTTATAAAAAAAAGAATCATCTATACTTGAGGGAGTTGATATAACTTTCCCCGGGTGGGCCGAAAATCACGTTTTAGGTTGCTCTCGCGAAACTCGCTATGGTGGTAACATTACTAAACCAAAAAGACATCTAACATGTCATTAAAAGCATCAAAAACTCCAAGGCATACGACCCAGACCTGATTTCAACCGGAGGTGACCAGATTTCAGCCGAAAGTGACTGGATTTCAGTCAGAGATTCGTTTTATGGACGTCTTCATGGGCGATAGGAATTTGATGCTAGGCGCGGAGAAGATTTTTTTTTAAATTGCATCCGTGTAGACGCATCAGGAAGTCGTGTATAAGATACCTATCAGGCTTAGTGATTGCATTCAGGCACCTATATAGTATCCACGTAGATGCCAACCATCGATGTATTTAAAGACCATACGAAGTGAACGAAAAAGATTATCCGCAGATTCCGATCTGGAGAGGCTACATAGTTTTTTGCCTGAAACCAGTTTTTTCCGTCACGTATCGTGAGATAAAAACATATATAGGAAAAGTTGGTTGGTGCAAAAATTGTTCATGGTTCGTTGTCGCTGTTATAGTGTATTGTATTGCCTGTACCGTGGGAACCTTTAGGCTTGATAGAAAACCATAAGTATGTGTCGATTAGGTATTGAGTTGAAATGCCTCGACCGAGGCATTAAGTTGAAATGCTTCGACCGAGGCATTAAGTTGCAAATGCCTCGAACGAAGCATTATAGTGTTAATGCCAACTACGAGGCATTAAGGTGTTAATGATAAGTACGATACATTAAGGTGCAGATGCCCAGTAAGAGGAATTAAGGTGACGATGCCAAGTACGAGGCATTAAAGTGCGAATGCTAAACTGTGTTAAGAGCTTAAACCTTGTAAGGCTCGAGGCATGTTACATTGTTATTTTCAATAAGGTATAACTCTTTTATGTGGCCAAAGATCTAATTGGATAGCTATTTGGGTATTCAAGTGGGTATTCAAATGGTTATCGAATTGGGTATTCAATTGGGTATCCAATTGCGTATCCAATTAGATACCCAATTGGATACTACGTTGGATACCCAATTGGATACAAAATTGGGCATCCAATTGGCTATTCAGTTGGGTTTATAATAGGATGCCGAATTTAGTATAAAATTTGCTATCCAATTAGCATAGCCATCTAATTGGCAATCTTATTGGCTATACAATTGACAGTCCAATTAGGTACCTAATTGGGCATTTAATTGGGCACTCAATTGGTATTCAATTGGGGATCCATTTCGCTACCCAATTGGGTATCCGATTGGCTATCCAATTGGGTACCCAAATGGATTCCGACTTGAATATCCAATTGGATACCCGATTGGGTACCCAATTGGAAAACAAATTCGACACCCAATATTCCAATAGGATACCAAATTGCATAGCCAACTGGATACGAAGTCGGATACAAAATTAAAAGCCCAATTAGATACCAAATACGATAGCCAATTGGGAATCCAATTGGATACCTAATTGGATACCCAATTGGATACAAAATTAGATACCCAATTGGATGCCCATTAAATACCCAATTGTATAGCCAATTGTATATCCAATTAGATAGTTAATTGGATATCGAATTGGAACCCAACTGGCTATTTATTCGGATATCCAATTGGATAGCCAATTGCATAGCGAATTGGGTATCGAATTGGCTATTTAATTTTGGTATTCAATTGTGTATCTAATTTTTTGAGTGCCAAATTGTGTTAAGAGCTTAAACCTTGTAAGGCTATGAAGCATGTTACATTATACCCAATTAGGTACCCAAATGGATAGCCAATTGGATTCCCATTAGATACCAAGTTAGATACCCAATTGGGTATCCAAATTGCTATCCAATTAGCTATCTAATTGGCAATCTTATTGGCTATCCAATTGGCTGTATAACTGGCAATACAATTAGGAACCCAATTGGGTATTTAATTGGGTATTTAATTGAGCACTCAATTGGGTCTTCAATTGGAGATCCATTTCGGTACCCAATTGGGTATCTAATCGGGTATCCAACTTGGTATCCAATAGGGTATCCGATTGGGTATCCAATTGAATAGCAAATTGGACACCCAATATTCCAATAGGATTCCAAATTGGATACCCAGTTGGATACCTAATCGGATACAAAATTAAATGCCCAATTAGGTACCCAATTAGATACCAAATTGGATACACAATTGGATGCCCATTAGATACCCAATTGTATAGCCAATTGGATATCCAATTTGATAGCTAATTGGATACCCTATTGGGTACCCAACTGGCTATCTAATTGGGTATCCAATCAGGTACCCAATTGGGTATCCAATTGCATAGCCAATTGGATATCCAATTGGCTATCCAATTTTGATATTCAATTGTGTATCTTTTTTTTAATTCCAAATTGTATTAAGAGATTAAAGCTTGTAAGGCTCCGAAGCATGTTACATTTTTTTAATATGGTAAAACCCTTTTATATGGCCAATGACCCAATTGGGTACCCAACTAGATAGCCAATTGGATACCCAATTATATACCAAGTTAGATATCCAATTGGGTATTCAATTAGCTATCTAGTTGGATATAACATACAATTGGCCATCCAGTTGGGTATTTAACTGGACACTCAATTGAGAATCCAATTGGGGATCCATTTGGTACCCAATTGAGTATCCAATTGGGTATATAACTTGGTATCCATTTGAGTATCCGATTGGCTATCTAATTGTGTACTTAATTGGGTTTCCACTTCGATACCTAATATTCCAATTGGATACCCAATTAGATACCTAATCGGATACACAATTATATACCCAATCGGATACCCAATTAGATACCAAATAAGATAACCAATTGTATACCCAATTGGATACTAAATTGTATACTAAATTGGATACCTAATTGGATGCCCATTGGATACCCAATTGTATAGCCAAATGGATATTCAATTAGATACCAAATTAGATACCCAACTATAGCCAATTGGGTATCCAACTACATAGCCAATTGTTTATCCAATCGCATAGCCAATTTGCTATCCAGTTTTGGAATTCAAGTTTGTATCTAATTTTTTGAATGCCAAATCGTGTTAAGAGCTTAGACCTGTAAGGGTACGAAACATGTTACATTGTTATTTTGAATATGGTATAACTCTCTTAAATGGCCAATGACCCTATTGGATACCCGATTGGATAGCTAATTGGATATTTAATTGAGCACTCAATTGGGTATCTAACTTGGTATATAATTGGGTATCCTATTGTGTCCCCCATTGAGTACCCCAATGGGTTCCCACTTCGATACCTAATATTTCAACTGGATACCCAATCGGATACCCAATTGGATAGCCAATTGGATACAAAATTGGATTAGATACCCAATTGGTTATTTCAATTAGATAGCTAATTGGATACCCAATTGGTACCCAACTGGCTATCCATTTAGGTATCCAATTGAGTCATTGGCCATATAATAGGGAAGTACCATATTCAAAATAACAATGTAACATGATTCGTAGCCATACTTGGATATCCAATTGGCTAACCAATTTAGGTATTCAATTGTATATCTAATTGTATATCCAATTGAGTGCCAAATTAAGTATCAAATTAGGTACACAATGAAGTATTTAATTGGGTATCTAAGTGGATATCCTATAAGCTATCCAATTGGGTATCTAATTGGTATCTAATTGGGTATCCAATTGGATGATTGACCACCCAATTGGATGCAATTGGATACCCAATTAAATACAAAATTGGATACCCATTTGGCTATCCAATTATATATACGATTGGAAATCCGACTGGCCTCCAATTGGCTGATCAATTGGGAAATTGGGTATCGAATTGGCTATCCAAGTCAATACCAAATTGTGTTAAGAGCTTAAACCTTGTAGGGCTGTCAGGCATGTTACATTGTTATTTTGAATATGATACAACCTTCAATAATCCAATTGGATATCCAACTGGTAATCCAAATGGGTACCTAATTGAATAGCTTTGGATACTCAATTAGATACCGATTGGATATAAAATTGGGCATTCAATTGGCTATCTAATTGGAGGCCCAATTCGAAAACCAATTAGGTATCCAATTTGCTATTTTATTAACTATCTAATTGGCAATCTAATAGGATATCCAATTGGCTATACAATTGGGTACCCAATTGAATACCAAATTGAGTATTTAATTGGGCACTCAATTGGCTATCCAATTGGGAATCCAATTCAGTACCCAATTGGGTATCCAACTTGGTATACGATTGGCTATTCAATTGGGTACTCAAATGGATTCCCACTTGGATATCCAATTGGATACCAGATTGGGTAACCAATTGGATAGCAAATTGGATGCATAATTGGATACCCAATTTGATACCCAGTTAGATAGCCCATCGGGTACCCAATTGGACAACTAATTGGCTATCTAATTGGGTAACCAAATCATTTGGGTACCCAATTGGGTATACTTAATTGGATAGCCCGTTTGATAGCCAATTGGATACAAATTTGGGTATCCAGTTGGGTATCCAATCGGGTATCTAATTGGATAGCCAATTGGGTATCCAATTTTGTATTTAATGGGGTATTTAATTGCATAACCAATTGGGTATCTAATTATGTATCCAATTGGCTATCCAATTTTAGTATCCAATTGGCATTCAATTAGCTATCCAATATAGTATTTAATTTGATTATTGGCCACCAAATTGGATGCAATTGGATACTCAATTAAATACTAAATTGGATACCCGATTGGATATCAAATTGGGTATCCAATTGGCTATCCACTTGAGTATTCGAATGGCTATACAATCAGTTATCTAATCGACTATCCAATTGGCTACAAAATTGGGTATACAATTGGGTACCAATTCGGGTATCCACATTGTTAAAAACAAGTGAACAGATGATTAGCATATGATCACATTGGGTTTAGTACAAGGGGCCCACTCAATTATCCGTCAACCCAGAACCAAAATCATAACTTCAATTTCCTTAATAATTCATATATAATTGACTCACCCCACAATTGTTACCGATGCACGTTGCTTTCCATCCACCATAGTTTCCGCTCGGATCCGACTGATACAATTGATAGCCATAATGTTTGTCCCAACCCATATACAAAATCGATACGCCAAACGGACGTTTACCTCCATACTGAGTGTATGCCTGCTTGATATCACATAAATACGAAACTAATTGTTCGCATGGCATCGGTGTACCATAATTAAGTTGATATCTTTGTGCAATGACACGTAGCTCATTTGTCAGCACATTAGCGTCCGATGTAATACCGGCCACTGAACAAACCATATCACTGCGCGCAAGAAAACAGAAATGATGATTGTGTGCTCATAAGACGAAGACTTAACAATATACTTACTCGTTAAGCTTATAAATCTTTTCGGAAAAAATTGCTCCGTCCAATAATTTATTCGTATTTCGACGTTCGGCCGCCAACAAAATACCGTCTTTGGCCAAAATGCCTAAGCATGTCCCTGCATGAGAGATGGCTTCCATTGCATACTCGACTTGATAGAGACGACCTTCCGGCGAAAATATCGTTGTTCTTGAATCATATCGTCGGGCCTGGTGTAAACAAATATATCAACATTAATATATATGCAATGAATACATAGGAATTGGGAGGCGAAGTGACTGACAAACAAGTTCAAGGAAGATCAAATGAACGACTTGGTCACTAGCATAGGAAGTAGGAAAAAGCTTAAGCACATTAAGGTTCTGTCTAGTTTTCACATTTAAAATAAGATTCGGGAATAGCTGGGATCCAATCCGGCTGAATCCTGTCTAGTTTTATTGCAGTATGTTCATTCACAATGAAATGACTGGCATATTCGGCAAAATACTTAACCTCAATGTGTACTAATGCATATTTTACTGTTTACTTAACTTACCATAATAAAGAGATTTTATACTGTTTTGAGGAAATAAATCGACTTTTCACGGCAAATACGGTAACTTATTGAAATCTTATTAAAGTTCGAACGAATTTCACTTATAACAAATGCTGACTTTCAATATTTTTTTTTAAAAAAACTGACCGTCCTTCCTTCGATATACAAAAAAAAATGATCACACCATCATCATCATCATCAATCACACAAAAAAGAAGTTTGTTTTTCACACTGTACACGTTCACCTACATCAGAAATGTGAGCGCAAGCTGTTGCCGCTATTTTTCGTGTGAAGTTTTGAGTTTTCATGGCGGTGTAGCGGTTTTCGCACCGAATCTCGAATGTCTAGCACAAACGCACGACCGGCGATCAAATAAAGCCGCGGCCACATTGGGTTTTTTTCTCAACTTTTCCGTCGCGTTTTTTGACATGCCACACATTTATTAATTTATTTAATCGTTTCTGATGAAATAAATGAATAAATGTATGGAGTGTCAAAAAAGACGCGTTTGGAAAAAGTTAAGAAAAAAGACTGCAGAGACTGCTATATAAAATCCTCCGAATAGTTGAAACATTTTCAAATTTTAAGGATTTTCTCATGACTTTTTTCTTATTGTTTTTCTCCTATCCTTTTAAATGGGCTGTCAAAAAACCTTAAAAAATCTTTTCTATATGAAGCCAGCTATAGGGAAAATATATGCGGTTGTATATAAGGCATACGAATTATATAAATAGAATTTAGTATTACATTATTTATTGAATGAATCTAGATTTTTTTTTTGTTAATACACTTTAAAACCACACAATTTTCTTTTTCCCTTTCTCGATGCTGTTACTTTCATGGTCCCCATAGCGAATAACCGTGCGTCGCAAGATTTTCCCACTTTTTTTTCGAAAAACAAAGTGACTGTTTGAAGAGCGTCGCGCATCAGAGTGTGAGAGAATGTGTGTGTGTACACACATCAATCATCATGAGCCCGTCGTACCCGTACTCCGTAGCGTAAACGAACTGCGTATGAAGGTTGAGAGAGACAATAAATAAAAAAAAATAAATGGCGTGTACACGGGCAGCAGAGTTCTTGTGTACTAAACTATATAACTAAAATCAATTGAAAAATATCCAAATGCAAAAGTTAATCGATATTTTTTAGAATAAATCAATTAAATGCTCTTTTTATTTTGTAAAAATGTGTGTGGTTAAATGTTAAATTTAATTTACAATATTTGGGATTATTACTTCACCATTAAGGTAAGTGGTGACCATTTTACTTTTTATTTACTGCATACGAATGTGTATATATAATATATATATACATCCGATAGATATAAGAAGATTATAAAAGGCATCTGCATTTGCACCTCCGTGCTACCATTATATTAACTCATTAACCATGATTTTTATCTTAATTTTCCCTACCAGAGAATTACAAGTGCCAGAACACTTTTAAACAAATGAGGTAAAATTGTGATTAGGTGTTTGTGCTTCTGTAACAAAGGGCCTTTAATGACACTGAAGTTTTTGTAGCATTGGTACGGGTGAAAAATTCATTAAAAGGTGCTCCAAACTTGTGTTAAAGTGACAAATGCCGATAAACGTTAATTGTATTTAAGAATCATAGTGCTGCTTTGTAATAATTTTTCGAGAATTTCGGAGCACGATTTAAGATCAGGTGAAAACGAAGTATTCATTGATCCACAAAGAACGCAACAACCACTGTACACGTTTTCCTTCCAATATCATTCAGTTTGGTGACCAAGCCCTACTGTCATTGATACTGAATGCTCTGAAGATGACACACAAGGTAATATGCGATGCATTTCCTATCTATATCATCAACACACCTTTCGTACATTTTTTTTTCGACCTTTTATACAAAGCAAAATGATGTCAAGAATTGGGGTAGATTAGTAACCAAACCCAATGCTGATTGAAAACATCTGTCCAACTCAACAAGTACACATGTACCTACAACTTACCGTGTACCTTTACACGCTATACATTTATTTGAGTTTTCGGTTTTTCGAGCTTCGTTTTGCAGCCTATAACCTTTCCAATATGCATTCAAAGTCAATGAAATTGTTAGGTTATAGTTCTCCTTCAGTTGCTTTTCCAACCATATGCTCATCACTTATTTTTCGAAAAACTGTTCTGGGCACAGTGTGTGTAATCAAGTCAATGGTTAATAGGTCCGTAATTAAATCGTTCCCTCTCCGAAAAGCGACTAGATTATGGCATCTCAAAATGGTAACGTCTGACAAGACTAAATGAACAATTACAGAAATCTTCGGTCTGTTTAGAATTGTCTGTCACCTTCATTTCACTATTACATTGCAAAATGCAAACCAATCCGTCGGTTTCTGGATGTGTGAGCACAACTGTAGTCAATGGCCACTTCAAAGGTGGCATTTGTTTGTATTTGATCAACACCAATTCGCCAACAGTTGAATTCGGTTGTTTCGTCAACCATTGTGGACGTTATGCTGCAATTGTTGCACTCAGTCAGTCGAAAATTCATGCCAAAATTGTTGATAAAGTTGTTGTGTATATTGCCAACGGTTTAATTGATGGATGAGGTGGCATGACAGGCGCTTCAACCAATTAAAGCGCGGCATAGTCATTCGGATCCTTCAGGCTTCTACTTGAACCGTTCGTTTCCGATTATACGACGAAGATGGTATTTGACTTATTTAACACCAGTTTTCACAGTCCGCCGAATTTCCATTCAGTGCCATGAAATGCCACTGATTGAGGGAATTTTCCATTCGCTGGTGCTGTTGTTATTGTGGTTGATTCAGATGATGTCGTTCAGATGATGTCGTTCAGATGATGTCGTTGATTGCTGTCGTTGGTAGTGTAGGTGGTGGTTTCGATTTCTCTACATCGTTATGCTGCAATTGTTGCAAGTCTATTTGAATTTTATCTCACATCGGTCGATTATTTTGAATGGCCCATTGTACGCCGTTTTTAGCAATGGACGTACCGTATCATCGCAAACAAAAACGTGGGTGTATGTCCATAACGATTTGGGAATGGAAATTATAGCTGTGTCATTATGAACGGTACTCGTTGGCCGCATTTTTCCCATATTCGATCGCTTGGTACGCAAATACGATCGGCAAAACTTCTGCCCACTTATTAGATTCGTGACACATTTTCGATGATTTCAGCGTTCGGTGCCAGCGTTCAACGAAGACATTCGCCTGCGGAAGATATGATGTTGCCGCAGATGATTGATGCCAATAATCTTTGTTAGCTCATCGGAACAACGATGATTCGAACTGTCGACCGAGATCTGTTGTGATTCGTCTCGGTATGCCAAATCGACTAATCAATTCGGATATCAGATGGCATGCGATTGATTCGGCGGCATCGCTTCTGGCCAACGTAATGGTTAATAAAATATATATTTTCTTTGTTTGGTGCCAATCGAAGGGTAATTAGTCGAGGAATTCTTGGGACGTAGGCGAGGAATTCTTTGGGAAATATTTTTTGGCAATAGTTCGATTAAGTTGACGTTTATATATGTTGAAAACGGCATATCAAATTTAAGCTACCTTGATTTCGTATGACAACTGACCTTCGCATTCTGGCAAGCCACGCATGTTTTTGCAAATGCGGTAAAATGCCTTGAAACGCGTCTTCAAGTCGATCGTCAAAAAAAAAATAGTTTTTTTCCGTGCATAATGTGTACGAAATCCTGCAGATACGGTACGGGTTATCGGTCCGTCAATGACTGCGTGTTTAAAGCACGGTACTTTGCATCAGCTAAACAAAATTTTAGCAGGTCTAAAAAAAAATAATAATGGTAGCTAAAACCTCAGCGAAATTTGAAGTTTAACATATGTGTGTGTTGTTGTTGTTGTTGAAGGTGTGTGTTGTTGTTGTTGTTTAACAGAATTTTCGCGGGTTTATAGTGATATAAACGATGATCTGTTTTGTTTACCTTTTGAGGTTAAAGAATTGGGAATATTTCAAATTTTC